>JABUQX010039157.1:35000-42500 GCA_015478945.1 Trachelipus rathkii
AAAAATTCCCGTAACTTGAGCAGAACTCTCATCTTCTTTGAAGACACTATAACAATCGTTGTGATATGAGGCTTCCAAAACAATTTTTTATTTATGTTCAGTCCAAGAATGCTTGTATTGTCAACAGGTGAGACACTAGAGCCGTCGAAGGAAATAGGAAAGTTGGCAGATGTTTTTGAGAGGGATATGTAAAGAAGCTGAGTTTTCAAAGAGTTGAATTTCGCATGGTTGCGGGGGCCCCACCGGTAAATCCCATCCAGGTCGGGAAGAATGGAATCGGAAAGCTGAAGACGAGTTTAAGCTAACATAATTTTTTTTTTTGAACCAACCCTCATTCATCCATTTCAATGTTAAACTTAAACTTTTAAGCTCAATATCTCAGTTTTAAGGTTACGTGGGTTTGTCCTATTATGCATAATTACATCCAATATTGATGACAAAACGATAAAAAGATTTTTTTCTTTAATTGAACTACTATGTCAAGTAGGAGCTTTATAAATGTAGGGGATTATAAGGAATGGAAATCTAACCAGCTTCTAGGTTATTGTAAACTTGTAATGTGAACGTTGACGTCAACTTTAAAGTGAGGAAGATTATATTTAGTAGGCAATGTAGAGGGTAAACCAGCTGCAAACAAAGCTGCAAAGAATACTTTAATTATTTAAATATGCTAAGTGAATTAATTAATAGAACAACAGTTGCATCATTAGTGTACACATTGAGGAGCATAATAGTCAGTTTTAGTGTTATCCCAGCACCTAGCTGCTCTCCACGGGACCACACCACACCGAACCAAAAGGTTGAGTAACCACCACAGCATCACATTCGTCAACAGCACCCCTTTTATATTTAATATCCGCACCAGCACCGCACTTCACCCGCACTGTAAACAAGAGGATTCCTTACCCTAGTATATCCCGCACTATATTTTTCAATTTCCGCATTGCACCTGGATACGGCAATCATTTTCTTCACACCACATCACATCAAACTGAGGTCAACACGTACCGCACTGCACAAGACATCCAACATCTTAAATCAGTTCCAATCTCTTCAATGAAGCCCTTAACCCTAACGAATATGAATTACCTGTAACAACAACGGAATATGGTCAAATCCGTTTAATATATTTTGCACTAATCGCTCACCCAACTATCGGGTTTTCAGAATATATTTTTTATAAATATATGTTTAATTTTTTATTTTTTTATTTTTAATAAACTTTTATTTTTGTTTATATTGCTACAAATTATCATATATATAAATTTATTAGTTCTACATGAATAGCATGACCATGATAAATTTGGTCTACGGGGCTCCCCTCCGTTCAAGCCACCTGTGATTGCCTTGGAAAATAATAAATATAGCTTTCTCCCCCATAAGTCTATATAAGATTTATAAACCTTTATAAAAAACAATGTGATCTGGCAAAAAAAGCTTTAAAACCTTAAATTTGGAGACATTATAACTTTTTTCAAGCTTATTTCTTTTTTGTTTCTTTCATTACGGAGCATTTCAAACATTTTATATAAGATTCTTGAAATCTGGGGATCGACTGGTTTCGCTATAATTAATAATTTCGTCCATAGACAAATGTTATAAATACGAAATTTGGAGGCCCGTTATTTCATTTTTATCAACTTTAAAATCAATATTTTATCACTGAAAATTAATAAATATATTATATATTAACTATCTAGGAAAAAAATAAAAATTAAAAATCAACCCATTCCTATAATACAACAGGGTCCATTTTCAACAATATATTTCAACATACAATATTTTATACTCTTTTATAATATCTCAATTTCCGAATAATTATTCTTCTGGAAATATCTGAAAACTTTTTATAAAATAATGTCGGGAAGAGTAACGCAATTAATTAAACCTTTTTATCCTTTTAAAATATGTTACATTCATACTCCACCATCATCAGTGCGTTGACGGAAGTTGTCATTTAATTATAAAGGACTTAACTTGAAGTTTTGATTTAAAATTGACGAAAAAGAAATAATCTAATTACCCCATAAAATGAGGGACGATGACATAGAGGAGGAGGGAGGGAAAAGGGGTAGGGAGGAAGATATGGTGTAAAGAAATTAAAAACTTTGTAACGTAAGGGGAATAATTAAATGACACATTAGGATTTTTGAAATTTTATTTAAAAATTAAATTCTTCAAACGCTTGAAGCTATTTAATATGCAAAAACTTTACTAAAAGCAAATCATCCATTTTGAATACATGGGCAACACTTCAATGTAAATTCGTGTATGCACATTTGATATATATATATATATATATATATATATATATATATATATATAATATATTATATATATATTAATATAATATACTATATTATATTATATATATATATATATATATTATATATATATATATATAATATATATATATAGTATACTATATATATATAATATATATATTTTATATATATATATATATATATATAATAATAGGGCAAACTTACCAAAAGGCCTTCGCATGATATCTCGAAAACTACGATATGTACAAGAAAACTAATAACATATTTGGAACTAGCGTATGAAATTTGTATGGAAAAAAACTTACCTTTAATATATGGATTTTAACTGAAATGACAATATATGTTTAGGTAGGTTAGGTTAGGTTGGGTTAGGTTAGGTTAGGTTTGGTTGATTAGGTCAACTTAGGTTAATGGAATTTATGTAAGATTTGAGCCATATTTTCTATCTATATTAGTATATTATATATTAATATACTATATATATATATATATATATATATATATACTATATAGTATATATATATATATAAGTATGAGTTTCTATTCCAATTTTAATATTATAATATCATATGCATATAATCATATTATATATATATATATATATATATATATATATATATATATATTATATATATATATATATATATATATTATATATATTATATATATATATATATATATATATATATATATATTTATATATATATATAAATATTATATTTATTATATATTATATATTTGTTAATTTTCATATATATATAAGAAAATATATTATTATATATATATATAATGTATAGTATATTATAATATATATATATATATATATATATATATATATATATATATATATATAATATTATAGTATGTATATATATATATATTATATATATATATATATTATATATATATAATATATATAATATATATATATATATATATATATATATATATAATATTATATATATATATATATATATATATATTAATTTTATATATATAATATAAATTATGAGTGTGTGCGTTCGATTTCTAACCATTACTCCCTCATTTTTCAGAACACACGAACAACTCGTTACTTGACAGCGATGTACCTGGACCTCTCTTGACGCCCATTGATATATATATATATATATATAATTATAATAATATATAATATATTATATATATATATATATATATATATATATATATATATATATATATATATATATATATATATATATTAATATATATATATATTTATATATATATATATATATATATATATATATATATATATATATATATATATATATATTATATATATATATATATATATATATTTATATATATATATATATATATATATATATATATGGTATATACTATATATATATATATATAGTATATATATATATATAGTCCACAGATTCAAACTGCTTTCGTGCAGCGTGGATGAGCTCTATGACGATCTGGATGAGGGCCCCATAGGGCGAGATGAATTCCTACCTGAATAGACTCAATATGTTCTGAACCCAACCCTACCCAATGTGAATGGGTGCCAAGAGGAAGCTTACTATCCTCTGGGCGATAGAAACAGAAGTTGAGGCCCATCTCTCAACATTCCTGGAGGAAGGGACTCTCAACTCAAGATAAATATCAAAAAAATAGTTGTTATCTTTACCAAAACTATTTGTATATCATATGCTTAACCCCTGTAAACCAGTTATTTATCTGTTTCATGTTGCATCTTTCTCTCAACAATTTATAAACAATTTATAATAGAATTAACCATTATTATAAAATTTATGTATACTAACATATATCAAGTGCATGGGTTCCACCCTGCGAAATAACTCACATTGTTCTCATGCTCAACATCTGTTATTTGCTTGACGATTTACGTTCGTTCGCGTTATCCTCCCAGTGAAGCTGAATTACCACGGACCTACCCAGGTCGAATATGCATCAAGACCTCCAAGGTCACCCATATCTCCCCCCTCAGGATCTTAACCTCCCTGCACTCTGATAATAAAAATATTCTAATCTATATCACTCCCACCATCATTAAACAATCTGGCGATGTAGACCCTAACCCTGTCCCAATAAAATATATATGTCCCATCTGCAACAAACGCGTAACAGAAAACCAGCCACCTATAAATTGTTTCCACTGCAAAAGATGAATCCATAAAAACAAATGTTCCCCGTTTGTAGAACTGCCCCATCAAAACCACACATGGATATGCTTCATCTGCAACCCCCCTATAACTTCCCCACTACCAAACAACCCGAACAATAAGAACTTGACAATAAAATTCCTTCAAATCAATATAAATGGCCTAAACAACAAACATTCAGAAATTCTTACTTTCTTTTACAAACATAACATTGACATAGCCTTGATGCAGGAAGCCCATACTCCACAAAATATCCCAAGAACACCACTCTATGGATACGACTCCATTTACTCAAACACACTCCCACAAAACCACACCCAATTGACTCTAATTAAAAACAACATATCCTTCCATAACACTACACCAGAAACCACAAATTTATTAAATGACCCTATCCTCAACATTCAATCTTTTGCTATCTTCTTCTTCTTCAATAATACATCCCATAACATATTAAACATATACATCCCCACCCCACATCTCAACATTGTCCAAACAACTACAGACATAACCTAAATCATATCAATACATTCAACAACCTGATAATAGGAGTCGACTTCAACTCCCATCACACAGCCTGGTACAGTGAACATCTCACAGGTAACCGAGGGATTCACATCCTCGATGACCTTGATACCTTAAATATTCTGAATTACAAAAACCTCCCCACCCATGGTAATCCCAAGAATCCGCACAAGCTAACCGCGAGACAACATCCACAGACATCATCTTCTCCTCTCCTTCTCTCTTCATCAACATAACATGGAACACAGAAATAGACCTCACATTAGACCACGTCCCAATAATTATCACATGTACAACAACGAAAATACAAAACCCCAAAATTATTACAATTTTCACAAAGTACAAAAAAGGCAAATTGGCAAAAAATCCCCAAATACATAGAAACTCGCCTTCCCCTATTAGAAATCATCAATTCCCTCTCCCTACACAAGACCGTAGACAAACTCACCAAAGCTATGCAAAAGGCCTTCAACCTTTTCATACCAAAGGGTCATAGAAAACACTACAACCCCTCATTAACACCTGAAATTCTGCAACCTGATAAACAAGGAAATCATTAGACATCAAAATATTTATACCCCAGATTTAACTGCTCAAATTAACTCATTAAACACACAAATTTCCAATCTCATCTCCACCCATAAGGCAGAAAAATTCAAAAAACTTCTCAAAGACAACATGGGGATGCCTGAAGAAAAAGAACATGGCAGGTAGTGAAGCATCTCCACAACTCCTAAAACAACAACCCCTACAAACGAAGCATTAGGAGGACAAAATAGCTCTCTCCCCTCTCCAAAGCAACATATAAATCGTAGAAAATTTACATGCTCAACACTCAATCAAATTTGTTTTTTAACATTTAAAATATGCACAAGCCAGGACCCACCTATTAAGTTGATTATTCAACCAGTGTGTTGCACAACACTACTCCAAAATCTCCAACAAACACACTCACCCAAATAATAGAAATATAATACGCAACTTCAAAAAAACGAAATTAGAAATTGAGCCCAACCCCCCTTTTCACTACATCAGAAATTACCGCACTTATTAAAACCTTTAAGAAACTCCCCAACCTCTGGTACCCAGACAACATGTCAAACCTTTACATTAAACACCTTGGACCAACTGCTATTTCATTCATCCCAAATATTTTCAATAAGTCTAGGTCACTCAACTACATCCCCCCACTCTGAAAAAAAGCAAAAATCATACCCAAATTAAAACCCAGAAAAAAAAACCAACATCCCATCCTCATATCGACTCATTTCCTTCCTCTCCTCCCTGTGCAAACTAATGGGAAAGTTCATTCTCACCAAAATCCTGCCACACTTTCATTCTTCAACCCACCAACATGGCTTCAAAAAATCACACTCTACCTCTACAGCACTAACAAACATCACACAAAATATCATAAACGGCTTAAACAAAACTCCATCCCGCAGAACAATACTGCTAGCCATTGACATCAGTAAAGCTTTCGAGACAGTACCCAAACACATTCTCATCCAAAAAGTTTAAACTCACCCTTTTCTAACAATTACAAAAGTGGCTAGCAAATCTCATATCGGAACGCACTGCACAGGTATCCAGCAAACATTAGTAAAATTGAGAAACGGAGGCCCTCAGGGCGCCATTTTTTTACCTTCGCTATTCAACCTTTTTACAGCTGACATTCCCACCCCTCAAACTCCCAATTCACACCTTATAACTAATGCAGATGATATAGCCATTACCATACCAGATCCCTCCGTACCCACTGCTACAACTCATACTCATACTTACCTATACCAACTAGAAGCCTTGCTCTCTTCCAACAGAATGTCATCCTCTGCCGAGAAATCACCTATAACCCTGATCACCACTGACATACCCACTTGCAATCATCAATTACACCCCCGCAGTAGCTCTAAATAACTCTATCATCCCAATAAACAAAACACCAAAAATTCTCGGTATAACTTTTGACACCCACTTTGCCTTTACATCTCACATCCAAAACATCATTAAAACTAAATGTCCTACGTACTTTGTCTCGTCGCAATTTCAGCAATGAGGGAATTACACTGACAACTACTTACAAACAATCTCAAGAACTACAATCAACTATGGATCAACAGTCTGGTACCCTCTAATCTCATGAACTAACAGAATCAAATTACAAAGGATCCAAAATACTGCCCTTAGAACTAACACAGGCTGACTGAAAAATATTCTAATTCAACATCTACATGAATAAGCAAAAATTCTCCCAATTCAGGATCACCTGGACATGATAGGAACGCAATTCTATGCCAGGGCTCTCGATCCGACCCATCCATGCCATAACTACCTACAAGACCACACTATACACCGTTTAAAATCCCCTCCACCCTCCGCTGCCCTCTATTACGGCTAACTCCTTAGAAACATCCCCCCTCCTCCATACAACACATCTCTCTCAAGACATATTCATACATACTTTACACAGCAATACATCAATAATCGCCCACCAATTCACCTTATAAGCTCCCGCCCCCCAGAAATATCAA
>JABUQX010039157.1:45000-50450 GCA_015478945.1 Trachelipus rathkii
CTCTCATCCAGGGGTTCTTCTTGCATCATATAAATAGGATCAGGATCGGGTAAAGGAAAACCGCCTACGATTGCTGAACCATCATTCTTCCATGTTGCAAAGATATTGTAAGTTGCATGATAGGTGAGGCTGCTGCAAATAAATTAAATTATGTGCCTTTATCGAACGATACTATTCAGCGAAGAATTTCTGATATGGCAGAAGACGTCAAGCAACAAGTGATCGATGAAATTAAAACGGTACACCAAGATGTTTCCATACAACCTCGATGAACTACAGACATTAGTAACTATGGCACAGTTGCTTGTTTTTCGCAGGTATATAAAAAGATGGCGATTTTAAAGAAGAATTCTTATTTTGCCACTTATTGGAAGCCTCAACTACTGGAGAAGATATTTTCCAGACAGTCAACACATTCTTTGATATCGTAGAACTTTCTTGGAAAAATGTCTGTGCATGCACAACTGACGGTGCACCGGCAATGCTTGGCATTCGTTCTGGATTTATAGGCAAAGTAAAGGAGGTGAACCTTGATGTAATAAGTTTACACTGTATGATTCATCGATATGCTTTGGCATCCAGGACATTACCTCCTGAACTTCACAGTATGATTCATCGATATGCTTTGGCATCCAGGACATTACCTCCTGAACTTCGAGATGTTCTTAATGATGTTATCAAAATGGTAAGCGCCATTAAATCTAGTTCACTTAATAGTCGCCTTTTCCGTTTGTTGTGGCAAGATTTCGAGGCTTAACATGAAATTTTGCTCTTTCCCGCAGAAATGCGATGGCTTTCGCGAAGAAATGTAACTTCTAGAGTTCAAAATCTGAGAGAAGAGATGTCCGAATTCTTTTCAAGAGGAACATGCCTAAGGGCGGCAATCGAAGTATTTCCAGTAAAAAACTGCACTCAAAATTGCAACTAAAAGTAGCATATGCTCAGTTGACATTTTCTCAATCAAAATTATCTGATTTGTCACTGCAAGGAAAATCCACAACATTGATTGATTTTATCGATAAATGTAGGTCATTTACTATGAAACTTGAATTGTGAAAGAAAATGTGAAATCAGGAAAATTTCACATGGTTGAAAATACTGCGAAAATTCTTGATGGAGAAAATGATATTACCGACATCGGTAATCTTATTCAATTTCACTTATCTTCTCTTTGTAATGTAATTGTCCTGTACTTGGCCAGAAATCAGAAGAGAAAGCGAACAAAAATTAATCACTTAACCCTTTTCACCGTAGATGTCATCACCTTTCGCTACAGACGTTTAAAGGAGGGATTTATAGACTTCTTAATATGACATCTACTTCTAATGCTTTTGATACAATTGTTTTGTTCACAAATTATGAGTACTCAGTAGTCCATGTCTTATCCCTCAACTTGCAAAAAATGGGTTATCTCAAAACTTTTCTACCGTTCCCTTCAACATATCTGTGGTGAGGCAAGAGATTTTCCCCATCTTTGTGCATTGATCTAAAAACAAGCTCTCCGATCCAAAAATTGAATTGTAGAATCCTGATTTACGATCTGCCTTGTGTCGGAAAACGCACCCACAATTGAAGATAGCAACGAAATTGCAAGCCACAGCCATTCCCACTCATGGATAATTTTATTCTCAGGTAATTATGGATATACTATATCTATATATAATATATATTATATATATTATATATATATATTATATATATATATTATATATATATATATATATATATATATTATATATATATATATATATATATATTATAATATATATATTATTAATATATATATTATATAATATATATATATATATATATATATATATATGACATATATATATGATATATATATATAATATTATATTATAGTAATATTATATATATTATATATCATAATATATATAATATAATATATACTATATTATATAGTTATATATATTATATATACTATATATATTAATATATATATATATATATATATTTGAATCAAAAAATATGAGTAAAATTCAAGGGGGTACGAGTTTAATGATGCTGACTGGAAGGGGTCATTGAAATTAAAGTTTGAGAACCACTGCTACTAGAGTCCTAAGAACAATGTTTTCTTTTTTTTTTTTTTTTTTTTTTTTTTTTTTTTGAGATTTTTTTTATTTTATTTTTTATTTTTTTTATTATAAATTGCTTTTTTATTTATTTTTTTTTTTTAAAATTTGTAATTAATAATTATTAAAGAAGTAAAAATAAACAACATTAATAATAATTATTATTTAGTTTTAATATTTTATTTAATAAATTATATATATGTATAATAATATCTGAGTACTCTAAATTTTATTTATTTCTTTATAATCATGAACTAGAACTACATTGATCTGAATTTACTTATTTATAATACAGATGAAAATAAATACTTATCATTAATTAGGTGATATCTAGGATTTATATTATTTCTAAAAAAAAATTTGGCCTAAAAAAAAAAAAAATAAAAAAATAGAAAGGCCGATTTTTTATTAAAAAAAAAATCGCGTAAAAAAAAATTCAGTCGATTTAAATCATTTGATTTCTTTTGTGCCAACCTGCTGTAGAATCTAGACCTGGGGATAAATAAATTTTGTACATTATTATTAATTTATTACTATTATTATTATCTTATTATTATTATTATTATTATTATTATTATTATTATTATTATTATTAATTAATTATTATTATTATTATTATTATTATTATTATTCATTATTAATTAATTTATTATTATATTATTAATTATTATTATTTATTGTTGTTTATTATTATTATTATATTATTATTAATTATTTATTATTATTATTTTATTATTATTATTAAATATTATTATTATTATTATTATTATTATTAATTATATTATGTATTATTTTATTATTATATGTATTATTATTATTTATTATTATTATTAACCCTGGTCAACATAAAAAGATGATTTTCTTGGATGGACTTTTGTGGCAGATATATAGTAATTCGGCAGGTGCTGATTCCATATATACACTCGGATTTGCATGTATTCACATGCCCCGTTTTGATGCAATCATGGATCCCCTATTTTTTCAATATTCCCCTCAGGAATTGACAAAAATTCATCGTGCGGCACAATACGTAGGAGTGTATAGACGTTACAATCTCATATATCTACAGTAGCTTAGCCAGTTTTTATCTGCGGTCGATATTCGGGAATCATGTGGTAACTTTAGTAGGTCTACCATGTATGGATGCAAATGACGCTCTGGATGATGTCCTATCATCCATACTGAAATACACGTCAGGATGGTCAAAGTCATTGAAACTGAAACGATCTTGTACGAGAGTTGTAATTTGCCGAAGTTTGTCCTCTGAGGCTGTTGGCTTCGTAGCTTGCGTGAATAATGTACGTACTCGAACCATGGCAAAAAGAGTACACATTTATTCGCAACAGATGACAGCAGGAGCTGCCCGGAGGTTCTTTCGCAGTCAGAATGGTAACCTTGTGTAAGTTGCAGTGACAGTTGCTAGGCCTACTGACCTTCGCTAATGGGACTCCCAGCATACGATGTACGTGAGTGGCGACTGGTTTATTGAACACTTCCAAGAAGCAGTTTATTAAGTGTGCTGTTGTTACAACACACAACGCAAACAGAATATGCTTCGGTTCCAGTAAGTGTACTCGTATGGATGAGAGAGAGAAGTATGCAAATACAAGGACAAGTTTTTGGGGTAAAGAGGCTACAGATATCAGGTACATGGATGTTAATATGCCGTCAACGCTCAAATGCGTAAACATCTGCTCGTCCAGGGCAAGACAGGTTCACTCACCAAAATATTCCTGCTTCTGTGCTACATATTGGGACAGCCGGGCGACAAAGGATCACTGGCCCAAAAGAGAATGGCCACCGAGGGAAAACTTGACGCCAGGTGACAGGAACATCGTACGTGAACCACTTGTACAGGAGAGAAATCGTCATCTTACTCTCCACTACGCATAAATACTTTGTTTTGATGAAACAGATTTGTGAAGGCCGCTAGATCACATGATGGTGAATGCCCTTTCCTTCGTATATATGCTGCAACCGTTTCCCACTAGTCTGAGTCGACGAGAAGAAAAAAGCTGGGATACTTTGATGGCGCCACACAATACGACACTCCTCCTTGATTGCTTACAGCCTTTTGCTAAACAATGACTCGTTTTAAAAGGGAAGAGCGTGAATAGCTTTTTCAGATTGTAGTACGAGAATTTTCTTCTCGTGGGAAACAGGAAAGCCCGAAGACCACTAAACATTGTCCAGGAACTCTGGCTAGAACCAAGTTTTTCATCTCATGGAACTGTAGAATGAGTATACAAGTTGCACGACTTACTTACATTCTCACCTAAGCAAATTTCCGGTAACCTAGGCGATGTTAGTGATAAGCAGGGTGAACGCTTCCATCAAGATCTAAAGTTCATGGAAGGACGTTACCAGGGCAAGTGGGATATCAATATGATGGCCGACTATTGTTGGAGCTTGATGAGGGAAATTCCAGACGCTATGCACAGTAGATCGTCTACGAAGAGAAAGTTACTACACCATCGTAGGTATGTTTAATAACATTAACTAAAAAACATCTTCCTTCTATTTACATTCATTGTTGTTTCCTAATAACGCCCTTTAATTCATGTTTGTATCAATGATTTGTTTTATGCATATACTCTATCAAAGACATTGTTTCAATTATCATTGTGATTTGTTCCTCTCGCCTTCATCCTTATCCATATATATATATATCTATGATATATACTATATATATATATATATATATATAATATATAAAAATAATTAATATAAATTAAATTATTTTTTTAATTAAAAAATATAATTATTATTTTTATAATAAAAATAATAAATTTTAAAAATTTAATATCATATATATAATATATATATAACTGTATATATACTATATATATATATATTATTATATATTATTAATATATATATATATATTATATATATATATAGTATATATTATATAATAATATAATATATATATTATATATATATATATATATATATATATATTTATATATATATATAATATAGTATATATATATATATATATATATATATTATATATATATATATATATATATATATATATATATATTATGATATATTATATATATATTATATAATAAATATCATATATATATATATATATATATATACTATTATAATATATATATATATATATATATATATATTAATATATATAATAATAATATATATATATATATATATATTACTATATATATATATATATAATATTTATATAATATATATATAATATATATATATATATAATATATATATATATCATATATATATTATATATATATAGTATATATATATATAATATATATATATATATATAATATTATATATTAATATAATATATATACGTATATATATATATAT
>JABUQX010039158.1:0-2500 GCA_015478945.1 Trachelipus rathkii
CGAAGATTTCGGAATTTCATGTTTTTAAAAATTTATATTTGATATAATGTGGATTTTTAATAATTATTTAAAATATTTCGAACTTTTGAATCATGTTCATCACCACTGAAATTCATTGTTGGTGTATCATATACTAGCAATATGTTAAGAAAAAGAAAAACAAAAAAAAAAATTCAAAACTGACGGAGTCTTAAACATAGCAAGGGGCCTATATATACTATATATATCTATATATATATATATATTTATATATATATAATATATATTATATATATTATATATATATATATATATATATATATATATATATATATATATATATTTATATATTATTATATATATATATGTTTATATATATATATATATATATATATATATATATATATTATATATATATTTATATATATATATATATATATATATTATATATATACGGTATATATTTATATAAAACTCGAGTGGCAAATTTTAATTGCTTCACCCGAAATATATTTAAACTCTTCTCATATTGGGAAATGTTAGGGGTAAGGGTTTTTTTATTTGGTTCATACTAACTCGGAGTGGTTGCATCAGGGTTATAAATGTATAAACCGTATGTAGACAGTGTGTAGGGAATTAAATGGCATAATTAAGAAAAAAAAAATATGGATATGATGATTTTATTAAACACAACAATATTCTACAAACTACAATGTGAAATGCGCATTAAAGGTGTCTAAATAATCGGTTTGTACCACAGAGCCTTTAACACTAGGCAAACTAGGACAAATGCCTAGGGGGCAGAATCTGAGGGCGGCCCTGGGTGGCTACGAACGCGACAGACAAAGAGAGCAAAAAAAAAAAAAAAAACAAAACAAAAAATATATATATATATTATATATATAATAATATATATATTAATATATTTATATATATATTATATATTATATATATATATATATATTCACAGTTGTCACACCACTCACGGGCAAAGCTCTATTCAAGGAGGGGATTTGCACGCTTCAGAAGTTCACACATAACGAATTAACGCAGATGAGGCACAAAGACCAAGCTGAAGTGAGGGGGAAGATTACTTCAGTAGAAAACACAGAAGATGGACAGAGACTTCCACAGAACGAGGTGGCACAGAAAAGAAGGAAGCACCGCAGCGAACTAGCTGGAGTTACGCAATATCCACACAAAACTCGTGCGCAGACACAACACCCATATGTTACCGCAGTGGGCGTCGTAAAGGTGTGGTAACGAGTGACAAGTTCCTCGAGACCTGCCGCTGCGGTACCTATCGAAAAGGATAAAGCACCAACATCGCGCCGCAAAGATAGAGGGTCCAAGAGAAGTGGAAAGTACGGAAAAGTTTATAAGTCTTTTGGCTTTTGACTCAACATGGTCCAACAATCCGGGTGAGATCCAGAGCCCCCAGATATTAGAGCAGTATCCATACAAGGGCGGATGAGGCCTTGTATAGCTTGGAAGTAACTGAGAAGAGAAAAAAAGTCTCGCAGTCTAGACAGAACTCCCAGTTTCTTTGAGGCCGCCCTAGCAAACGTTGTGATGTAAGGTTTCCAAAACATTTTTTTGTTTTGTTAAGGCCAAGGATGTTTATATTGCCAACAGGAGAGACGAGAGAACGTCGAAAGAGATAGGAAAATTGGAAAGGTGTTTTAGAGAGGAGATTTTAAGAAGGTTGAGTTTTTTAAAGAATTAATTTCAACAAGGTTGAGGCAACCACCCGAAATCCCATCAGATCAGCGAGAGAATAGAATAGGAAAGATTAAGAAGAGGGCAATTCTAGAAGTAAAAAGGGAGGCAGAATTGAAATGAGTTGAGAATGAAGGGTCGTGTGCGCCCTTCCAACACTGAGGGAAAAGTGTTAGTTTTTGAGACATAGAGACATAATACGTTGAACAGGGCCGGAGTCAGGCAGGAGGCACATTCCTCAAATTCGGGGAGGATCGCATCCGGTATATCCCGCCTTCCTAACGTTCATCAGATTTCATGAGTCCATCGCACCGATACATATGTAATCAAGGCAAAATGCATAGGCACCTGAGAGAGAGAAGGTTGAGGGTGAGGAGGAATCCAGAACTCGTCCAGGGTTGAGTTTACGGAAAATAGGAGACCAAAGGATTGGCCTTTTTTAGTTGAGAATTACGCAACCAGAACCGTCAGATGAATCAATGAGGAGGAAGGCAGACTTACAGAAGGTTGTTAGAGATGTTTTTTGGCAAGAGGCTAGAAGATTTTTCAGTAGGAGAATCTAGGAGGTTAGCGCCTTTTCGTTTGATGAAAGCCCGTTCTGCTCGAGAGTATCCCTGCAACGATTTCTACCTGAATGAAATTAGCAAGAGATTGAAGGGCGACCGAGAATTTTCCATTCCGATACGCACTGTCCTACCTGAAATGGGCCAGAGAAAAGCAACGATCGAACCATGGATTATGAGGAGAGAAAAAAATTTAGTCGAAGAAGGAATGAACCTGCCTATCCCATCAACGATTACCC
>JABUQX010039159.1:0-35000 GCA_015478945.1 Trachelipus rathkii
TATCCCACGTGAGAGGGGCCACGTGGTGTAATTTGTGTTTTGCGAAGAGTGGGGAGCACCGCAGAATTGGTGGTACAACGATATCATTGTGTTTTAGAATAAAGGCTTTAAGGCACCTGGAAGGCGCTGACGAAACTGATAAATGACATAAAGAGCAGTCTTGGTTAAGGAAGAAAATTCGAGGAGAGGGAAACATTATAGTTAATTCTGCCGTAGAATTTAAGCATGAGGGGTGAGGATATTGAGATTTTGGCAGTCCGGAAGACAGCAACGTCCCCAACTGTCCTCGGTAATTAAGAGCATCACGTTAAATAGTGTAGTAAATCCACACCGTAAACTGCGATGAGAACAGTGAATGATGCCCTTTAAAACAAGGCAGCGGGGTGGACTAAATTTGGAGAGGGAGGTCAGAACCAGACAAATGGTGGGACAAAGTATCACCCGGCAGTGTGTACCCTTCTTCATAAAAAAGGCAGCACCTTTTCAAAAGAATGAGTAATAAATAAATAAAGAAAAGATATAATATAAAATAAATATAAAAAATAAGTTGAAGATAATTAGGAAATATGAAAGAAATATGAAAGATAATTATAAGACAATGGCTCTTTATTAAATTATTAGAATATGAGAGAAAAGTGATGAAGAAATAATGAAGTGAAATATGAAGGAAATATGAATAGGAAATTATGAAGGAAGTAATGGAAAGAAAATTTTAAATGTAAAGGAAATATGAAGAAAATATGAAGAAATATGACGAAATGTGAAGTAAATATTAAGAAAGAAAATTTGATGAAGAAATGCGATATGAAGGGATAAGAAGGTAAGGAGTAGTAACGTACCGTGGGAGTGCAAAGGATAAATTAAGACCATTTAAGAGTAATTCTAATATTGCAAAAAATTGTGCTAAGGAATCGTTTTTAAAAAAAAATGACAAAAATGTCAAAAAATATTTTCATATAAATAGTCATTTAGTTGAGATTTTGTTGACATTTTATAATCGTTAAAACATTCTTTTTCCTACATGGACTATTGAATGGGGAGTCTAAAAGCAACTTTTGGAGTGGGTAAGGATTTAAAACGATCAGGGGGAGGCCTGACACACACACACAAAATCATATGCAGTCATGGGTCCAATTTCATGTCATGAAAGCACCATCACACACACACACATAGGAGTTGTGTGCAGACGCAAAAGGGACTTGCACACCATACAATAAATACTAACTACTATAGTATATATAAAATATATATTATTGGTTCAATACTTTCATAATTTAATATAATATTATAAATAGATCTTTTGTAATAGCGAGTATTTGACTAGGTATATATATATATATATATATATTATAATATACCGTTTTCCAAAGACATAGTTAAATATGCCACTAGTCTCACTTATATATAATTATTGATATATATGTATATCAATATATATACTTATATAAAGAAATGGATTATCACAATATCTTATTGAAGTTATTATTATATATGTATATATATTCTATATACTATAATATAAATTTATATAATAAGATTTTAGTGTGAAAAAATAATATAATACTAGTAATTATAGAGTTCGTTGAGTGATGAGTACAAGTATGATATAGCTAGATATATATTTCTTATTACAATAATACATACTCACTATTTATTATTTACTTAAAATAGTATTTACTATGAGGTTTAGTGATTGAGTGATAAATTAGAAAGCATTGATATAGATTGCCCATTATGAGAATAATATTATTATTAAATAGCCTATGGTTAAATTAGTACCTAATTATTTACAAGAAATGCATAGCTCATACTTATGCATATGTACGGCATATATTTAGTATAATATATATAATAGCTAACCTATATATATATATATATATATATAATATATAATAGCAACATCTATCAAGCCTTGAATAAATAGCCTATAATGTCACATCTATAAGTGGGAGTGTTTAGTGGAGCGTAATAGAGTATTATATAGTGAGTATATTTATCAAAATATGTAAATATCGATATTATATATAATATTATATTATATATAAAAAATTTAAATATATATATATAATTAAGTACTTAAGATAACAACTGTATTCATGATAGGAAACACACCTAAAATCCACTAATATGTCTATGAAGATAACTGCTTAAAACACTAGAGAGTGTATTTAGTGTAAATATACACACAGGAATTACGCACACCGAATGCGGTGCGCATTGAGTAATAACATTTGGAGTATAGGAACACACTGGTGATTTTGACATTATGATATTGAAATTACTTATTTATTTATTTTTAATTACTAAGAGCTAAAATAAATTTTTGCATTAGCGTTACACTCACAAGATATTAAGGAGAAAGCGGGAAGATTGGGGCTGTATACCACTCCGCTAATAAGATAGTGAAAACCGAGTGCAACCCACACACCATGCGGCGATGGACTCTTAAAAGAAGAACAATCACTACCAAGGCTCCCGAGTTCGCACACTCTCTCTCTCACCACGAGAAATTGATAATGGAGTACATTAACAATAAACACTTTTATTATATTCAAGGGATTCAAAAAAGGGAAACCAAGAACCAATCTCTCAAGCATTGGGAGGCTATATATATATATTCAACCGGATTATTACCAGTTTTATAAACTAGTGAGATATCTACGGTGAGCGGTCTCAGATAAACGTATATTATTTGACAGTATATAAAACCAAATATCATGGATAGTTATTGAAGAGCTACTTATTGACTGTCATCTCACTAACTGAATACAGTAGGATATAGTAATGATATATATAGCCCGATTGAAAACTCATAGATATTTTATCTACTACATTACTATCTCCATTAAAACACACATATATATATATTATGCAAGTTATAATACAGGTAGCAGCGAATAATTATTATTTAGGGATATCACTATGGCTACCTATAGTTATATATATTCAAACATATTTGTCAATTATTACCTTTTATTCAGTATATATAGTATTATTATATATATATATAATTTGATTACAAAGTTTAGTAAAAAGAAATCCTCTAGTTGTTGAAAATTAACATATTGATGTTGGGGTAGTGCGTAGTAGTTCATACTTATTATATTTATTAATATATTATGACCTTAGTAATAGATAATTTTATCTTCATATCAAATATATACACTATATACCGTTATAGTCATTATGTGCTAATATATATATTACACTATAATATATATATATACTATTAACCCAAAATATATAATATAAAATTTATATATATATAAAGTAGTTGTAGATGTATATATAGAGAACGCTATAGCTACTATTAGTACGAGAAATAATTCGCTAATCGCGAGGGTATAAAATATCACAAAACAGGCTTGTTGCTAGTGAATGATAACTTGCTGAAAGGTAAAGGCATCAACAAATAGTTATGATAATATAATAAAAGCTTAATTGAAGGGGGATAAATAGTGGGATATATATATATATACTAGCTATACGTATGTGAGATGATAAATATGAAACCTACCAACTATCCCAAACAAGCGCCACCAACGTATTCGAGGTCGAGTTTTAAAATATTTTATTAAACATAAATCTTTAGATATTGATGGTTAATTTCAATCTAATATCGCGGGGCACTTAATTTAATATAATATTATAACACATCACCTTGTATGTAGAGTGGTAGAGCGTAGCGTTTTATCTTCTATAATTAGTAATTACAGCTCCGTTCTAGAGATGAGCATGAGTGCCTCTGTTGATGAGGCCTACAATGGAAATGAGAAGAGAATTTTGGAGTAATATGGTTTGGTTGCTTCAGTTTTGTTAAATGATTAAAGTATTTGACATGACAGATATGAATTTTGTATAATGCAAATCGGTCCTTATCACGCTAATTCTGTGTGAGAGTTAGAAACATTTGAGCATGTAATGCAAATAATTTCTACTGAAATTACAACAATTATGATTATTGCTTTAATTGTCGAGATAGGGTATATTATCAACACAGTGTATTATTTCAAGGATGATGATTGTGCAATGTCCTATAACGTGTACATGTTTATGGTAGTGGTTAAGTTCTTGTTTGGTTGCGGCGTGGTTTGTAAGAGTGAAAGAGGCCCGAGAATTTTAAACTTTTTTAATCTTATAGAAAAATTCAGAGAGAAATTGTCATAAAATTCAAAAGACTTGAAACACATTCAAGTATTACTCTAAAACAATCATTTATAATAAGTTTTGCTCACCATAAACACATTACCAGGGTGGCACCCGAAGGTTGAAGCTCCATAACTAACTCCTTATAGAACCCCCATCCTCTCACAACCTTCTTACTCACTGCGTTTACCAACATCCCTTGCTCCAACTGCCCCTCTTTCTAAACATAGGCGAAACCAATGATCTCCATAGAAGAGCTTACCAACACAAACAAAACCTCATTAAAGACAATTTAAATTCCGCCCTCACTTCAACACAGAACCCAAACAAGTCATAACATAAATAACAACCGCATCACAATATAAAAAACACAAATAATACTCAAAAAAAAGGAAAATAATTGAATCAATATACATTTATATATACAAATAACTTCAATAAACAATTAGGGTGAATTTAGGATCGATTCATTACAAAATTCTAATAACCTCCTTCTCATCGGGATAAATGACGATGTGATACAAAAAATATTTTAAAACTGAAACCACTAAGCCTCTAAACCAAAAAATCTCTTATTCAAATAACTTCATTCCTCTTAAAGCAGTATTCAGGATCTTAGTAAAAACCTCAATTACGTCCACTGCAGTCCTCCTGAAGGAAGGTATATCCAACGAGGCGTATAGTAACGAAGCTCGTACTCGACCAGCTTAAATACTAAAGGCTAGATATGTATAATATCCAAATATAAGTGCCCCCGTGTATAACATTAACAGTAAATTATTGTAAGATGAGAGGACAAAATTGTAAATCTTTCCTCTGGTCGGAAATCAACATATATATAGAGGAGCAATTATTAGTTACTAATATATATATATATACTATGAGTTATTTATTTTATAGGGAAAGATATAATATAGTGTATAGTGGATATGATAGAGTGAGACACTTATATATATATATAGAGTGAGTAATATATATAATAGATAATAGAGGGTAGACTAGAGGTATTTTTTTGTATAATTGAATTATGATTATCTAGACACCATATATATCCCCTATACATTATTACCTAATAATACTTTCTATTATATATATGAGATCATTATATATTTTACTCATATTTTATTAATTATTCTCATATATATATATGGTTTAGGTGATATAATTGAGTTATAGTTGTGGTTTATGTTTATAGTACCTATATTATATATATATATATATACAGTATATATATATTATATGATATATATATATAATTATCAAATATAACCAATTACTATATATTATGGTGATACTATTACATACTTATATATTCACTTATTTGAGTATGGTATTAACTAATTAATTAGTTCATTTAGTACTGAAACAATATATATCAAATTTTACTACATAGTGTAAAGAAAAATATCGACTCGGACCTTGTATATTCGGTGATGGTGTGTGTGTATGCACCGTATAGCTATTTTCTTATCTTATAGGAAGATCAGTTGACGCACATATTATTCCAAATACTCACCGTGGATATAATTGTATCGAGCTATGTCAAGAAGCAATGAGTATTTTCATTTTAGCTTAGTAAATTACAATAGGATATAAAATAATATAGTAATTTCACTATCACGGGCAAATATGTGATTTGAGCATCCTTAATAAAAATGACAAGATGCACACCAAAGGGATTCAAATCCGGTAATATTATTTCAAAGATATAATGCGTAAGGTAATAATAGGAGTACTCCTGAGAAGATACTCAGTATAGGCATAATATATATAGACGAGTGAGAGTAAACAATTATAATATTAGTGAGTGATTTTGTTAGTGATATGATGAAAGAGCAATAAGAATTATAGTAATTAAATAGCTTTTTAGGTATTATTGTTATATATTAATATATAAAACGAACAGGTTTATAAATATCAGGTAGTATTATAAAATAATAATACTTTATTCTATTTTTTCAAAGTGAGATATTTATTGAAACTCCCATATAAAAGGGCAATTTAGAACATGTATAATGAGAGGTATAAAAAGGAAGCGATTCCATCAACTTAAAATATTACCAGTGCACTATGAAACTCGTGAGAGAGAGGCTCCATATATACCTAAATGAATGATAAAAATAGATAACATTTTTAAGCTTTAATAGATATGGGTATTACAAGCGCATATGCTTAGCTAAGATAATTATTACCTGATATCTATAAATTATATAATCTACCTTACCACTTATATTTAAATATTGGTACTTGTTGGTATTTATATTAATTATATATATATATAATTTTGTAGATGGTGATATATGTCTGTGTGTGTGTGTGGGTGGCATTTATTCTTAGTTCACCGTGGGTGGGAATCCTGTGCATAAACATATATACATATAAATATTTTTACTCAAAAAATAATTAGTAGTACGTCCTCATCATTAGACAGTTGAATGAATAATTATAATTCTAAGCGATACTGAACCTTAATAGACAGTAAGTCAAGATATTTAATGACTAATGAGGCTGTACGCATAGATAAAATACCTACTTACCTACTAATATATACTATATATATATATCTATATATATATATAGTAAGTAGAAATAGTCAATCATTTATTACCGGCTACGAAGCAGTGTATCTATAAGTATATACACTGATTAGATACACTATCTATCATATGATAATTAATTAGAGTAGTCACTATATTTTTTTTGTATAAATGATAATGACTAGTAATAAAATTATTATTACTATAGCGTACTTAATACTGTGAACGTATAATATATATCCAATATATTATACTCTCACCTTCATAGCAGCTATATCAAGCCCATAATCTAGTAGTATTAAGATAAATTTTGGATAGTTTATGTAGTATATAATATATAAATATCTAATATATACTAATCTATATATAAGATGAGATATCATTCGTCAACTATACCTTACGATAACATCATATACATATATTAATATAATATATAAACCAAGGGATTCGTTTCACGATGAAAAATATGATCGCTTCGTATAGAATCGTTCTTTAAAGTTAAACGCTCGGATCAGACCTTCCCTTATATTCTTTCATGTTCTATCACACTAATTATCCCTTCAGCTTGTGTGGTAAAAGCGACATTTATGTTGTAAAGATAGTTAAGAAAAACGCCATAAGGTACACAGTCTAAAATAATTTAGGTAGAAGAGAGAAGAGAGAGGAAAGAGAAAGAAACGAGCATCTGGAGAGGAGACGATGATGTATGACGAGCAGCCTTGACGCAGGAGATACCAGGAGAGAGAGAGGAGAGACATCGGTAGCCGACTGAAAAGGAAGGATCAGTGGAGATGAAGGAATGGGGAGGATAGATATGGGAGAGAGGAAGGGATTGAGAGAGATTAGGGAGGTAGTAACAGACGGAGAAGCGCATGTTAACAGTGAGGGAGATTGAGGGATTGTGTGTGTGTGTGTTTGTGTGTCGTGTGATGAGAGAAGAGAGCAGCATGAAAGAACAGAAGAGAGAAGAGATAGAAGAGAGCAGAGAGAGAGACGTAAGTAGAGAGAGAGAGAGAGAGAGGAGAGAGACGAGAGAGATTGAAGAACAGTAAAAGTTATTTAGAACTCTAGTTATTCTGGAAATGGTGCAATTTCTGACTCAATTGAGAGAGTGAGAGAGAGAGCAAGAGATGAGCAGGAGACGGTATAGAATGATAGAGAGAAAAGAGGAGAGAGAAACAGAGGAGGAGGGAGAGAGGAGAGAGAGAGAAGAGAGAGAGAGAGAGAGAGAGAGAGAGAGAGAGACTTCATTACAGTCTTTTCATCGAAGTCGAAATAGGTTTGTGACCGTGTGACGATAACACAGATTCCCTATTTAGAGAAACGTCTTTACGAGATAAATGAGAAGCACTAGAGATTTGTGTGTTAATGTTTGTAAGATATTTCGTTTTTGTTTGTTTTTTGTTTTTGTTTTTTGTTTTTTTTATGTTGTGATTTTATTTTAGCTTGTGATATATTTTTGAATTTTTTTTCTTTTTATTATTATTATTATTATTATTATTTTATTATTGCGATTTTACTTAAATTTAAAAAATTACTTATTATAAACACTCTTATTATTATTATTCAAAATATTATTAGATTATACTGATTGTTTTGTTAACATGTTTATCCAATTAATTCATTTAACTATTATCTATATTTTTATTATTCTATTATTATTATTATTATTTTAATTATTTTCTTCATTTTCCTTATATATATATTATTATTATTACATTTATTTCTCATTATTATTATTATTATTATTATTATCATTATTATTATTATTAATTTATAGCTATTTTTGTGTTTTTTTTTTATTATTATTATTATTATTATTATTATTATTATTATTATTATTATTATTATTATTATTATTATTATTATTATTATTATTATTATTATTAATTTATAGCTATTTTTGTGTAAGTTAGCTACCTTACACATTTTTTTATATATTTAAGAAAAATAGACTACCATAAGATTAATATTTTATTATATATATTATATAAACTATTTTAATAAATGATTTTTTTACTCAAATATCAAATTCAAAATGAAAAAAGTATAATACTTCATGGGCTCAAAGGATGGGAACGCCCCCTGAGAAGCCCATTTCTGATCACTGCTTAATATTAAATTTATATTTTTTAATGAAGAGATTTTGAATAGTTTTTCCGAAATGAGTATAAAATATTTTTTATTTGCTTAATTTATTAGAGTATTAAATTACTAAAATTATTATTATTAATATTATATTATTTTTCAATAATTACTAATTATTATTAATATATTCGTCCACTCAATCATTCATCAAATTCATTAGCATAATCATTAGCATCATCATGAATCATCATCATCATCATCCATATCCATTTGGCCTTCAACTCTACCACCACCCTCTGCTGTAATCAGTTCTATTTGATTGATTATCTATTTTCATTATTAATTATTATTATTATTATTATTATATAATTAATTTACCATTATTATTATTATTATTGGGTTTAAGTTCATTAATATTATTAGTACCGTATATTATTAAATTACATATTATTAGTTTAGTTACAAATCTATGATGATATAGCAGTATTAATTATTATTATTTTTATTCACTTATTATTATTATTATAATATTATTATTATTATTATTATTATTTTTTTAATTATTATTACATCAAAAATTAATTTTTACAATAGAATTTTTTCCTCTTTGCCTCTGAGTTTGTCAGGTCGAATTCCTTTTACTGGCAGAAGAAATTGCTTGTAATTTATCTTGCCAAATATATATATTATATTATAATATATATATATATATTAATATATTTGGAATCATATAATAGTATATATATATATATATATATATATATATATAATATATATATCGATTTTTCCTAATATATATATATATATATATATATATATACATATATATATTATATAAATATATATATTTTATACTATATATATATCTATAACGTATATATATACTCTCACCTACTATATCTTTCCAGCCTCATGATTTAACATAATACTTAGATATATATATATATACTTATATATATAATACAATATATATATATATATATATATACCAGTAATATATATATCCCTAACCTATAAAGAATAATATATATACTAATATATATATAATTTTAGTATAATATACCTATATAATATATAAATATAATTATCTTATATATATCTATATATATAATATAGTTACCATATACTATATATTTATATATAGTAATTATATACTATATATATATATTAACTTATATATACTATATATATATATAGCTATATTAGTGATATATTTAGTTACCATATTTTAGTTATCTTGATATACATATAGTATATTATATATATATAATGGTATAATTGGATGTACCAAGGATTTACTACAAACAGCGTGAAAGGTTGAGAAATAAAGTTTTAATTAATTTCTCTCAACGTTTAACGAGTCGCCACTTTTCGTTAACTCATCTTCAGAGGTACAAAGACACAATATACATAAATATTACGTTAAAAACTTAATAAGATAATAATAATGACATTATGATTAATTTTCAGAAGAGAATAAAATTGAAATTAAGATTAAAATTAGTATTACATATAAAAGGGAATAATGTTACAAAAATTCAATTTTATTCTCGTCTGAAAATTAATCATAATGTCACTTATTTTTCATCGTTTAACTGGTCTTAATCACGTATCATGTAATTAATTGTTAAATACACAATTAAAATTTCATTTTAACGGTAAAACCCCATTTTTGGGGTTCGATCTCCATCTCATTTAGAAACCTTCCCGTTTCTGATTCCTCTGGAATCATCCTCTGTCATCGTTCCTTCATTTTCCTCAGCCGTATGCATTCCATTCATTTCTTCTTCTGCTAAGTACTCTCTGTTTTTCGTCTGGGACTTCCTCCTGGGGGCTCACAAACACCTTTGAATTTATAGAAACCCTCAAAATCGGATTTACGTCATTGTAAATATATACATTGGCGTCAATATTGTGCTATTAAGCTTATGTTTGCTAGCTCAGCACCGAACCAGCATAGGCATCGACATCGGTTCAGTGCACCGAAACCTGAGTGCTCTCAGTCTCCGACTTCTTCTTCATCCTTTCCCTATCTTTTCTTATGCATTCCATGCATTTCCTCATTTTATCTTCTGGCTCCGGCTCCGACTCTGACTCATTTCTCTTGCACATGAGTCAGCCAAGGCTCCGACTCTTTTTCCGATTCCTTCGCAGAAGCCTTTCGGATTTTTTTTGTCTAGCTACTGCCATAAATAAATAAAACCCTTTCTTTCGGGGGTTTAACTCACTTAGGTTTTCAAGTGTTTAAAAAATCCCAGAAAACGTTCCTTTCCCAGCTTACGGCGGTCATGAAACGGTTTCTCCCCGACCTTAGAAACCTATATTCTTTGACACATCAAGTGTCAATAAAATCTAGCGACATAAGGAAATTCCAAAGTCAAATGCCGAACATGATTTGGATTTTCTGCCGGTCTGAAGAATATGTATTATAATTTTTGTCAGTCCATAAAAACCAAAAGCCTTTGTCTAACTGACGTGCCAATGATCTGCCAACCATGGTGAAATAGAACTAATCTTCTAACAAACTCACTTCTAAGAGTTGGGGCATACTTGGCCAAATTCTAGCTATTGACATGACTTGGTCGATCGTGCCCTCGAAACGCGTCGCAGACAACAGAAACGGATTACCCGACATTGGAACTGATGAGCGAAATTTCGGGAAAACCTCCATGTAGCTGACGGTGAGAATTGGGGGTTCAACTACCCGAGATTATAAAAGAGTGGTTGAACGCTTCAATACTGGCTTGAACTAATTTGCTATCTCAATTCGGATTATCCCAACAATTTCGGACTCAACTAGAGAATAAGTTACCTCTGGTCAGAACGAACAGAACGTATCAAATCGTAAGAGGTGAAAGTTCTGTGACTTCTACCATGCAATTGAGATAAGGTGACAACCTTTTGTCATACCGCTCTGATGGGGCGGATGGCTCGTTATCCGCCACATATCGTTTAATTAGGCATACAATGACGTTTTTTTTGCAACTTCTTTCCTTAAATGATGTCACACATTATTAAATTGATCTGGCGCTTTCCCTTTAAAATTTTGAAAGTTTCAGAGTTAAGCATCAACGAACCAATGTCCCACTAGTGACAGGTTTATTTTTATGGTCGAGTGTGAGGTATCAATTTTTGACTGCTCCCCTACTTTGCTTCTCGGCTACTGGCTCTATGCCCGTAAATGATAGATCTTCAATATTTCATCGCAGCGCCGAAGGCTTCACCATCCCCCCAAATCGGGAAATTATTGGTTTTTTCTTTTCTCATTTATAAACTATGTAACTATCAGTAGTTTCTAATTTCATCCTAAAAAAACTGTCAAACAAAACTATTTTCACTTTTTAATTGTATATTCAATTTTAAATACTACTCGCATCTCCACTCATCTAATACCACACACCTACACACGTGTACACACACTACAATCATCACACATATCAATAATATAACTATGTATTAATGTATAATATATATTATAGATACCTATATATTCTAACTATATATTTATGTATATATTACTAAATAATATATATATAAAATATAGTTATTATCATTCCTAACTAATGAGGGAGAATAACTAAGTAATAAAATACAGTAGTTAAGTATATCCCGTATACTATATACTTACTATATCTATACTACTATATAAAATGGAAATTCCAGCACGTGCCCGATGTACATATATTCAGAAAGGTTGCGTGACGGAGAAAGATATTCCTTCATTTACAGACAGTATCTTTTCGATTAAATATACTGAATTTCCTAACAGAAAAGTAAGTATAAGGCAAGTATCTTTTATTTCTAAATACCGCTAAAATTATTACATATCTAATTTGTCTTTAAGTCCTTGCAGCACCTAATTCAAATTTTTTTCTGCTCCAATTTTATTTTTCTTTGCAAACTTTGGAATTTTTTTTTTTTTGTGAATTTGTTCTATTGAAAAGGGAAACAGAAGACACTCTTTTAATTATTTTTTTTTTATTTCATTTTTTTGTTTTTTTTTTTGTTGTTTCTAAATGCATTTTTTTGCGATGTTTTTAGAATTTACACACTTACACTCCACAAAGGAGTAATGTATATGATAAATAAAGGTTACAATCAATTCCTCGCAGAGCGAGCAAAAAAATATTAATAACCATAATTAAATCATTATATCTAAATAGTAATTTATAGTATGTAGAGCAAACTCTATTAGCTTTCTTGTCTGTGTTTATAAAACAACATTATCCCCAGCTCAAAACAGAGTTATCTGCATGTATAGCTGTACGTACAGACAAAATAAACCGATAATAACTAAAAGGCAATTTACTTATATATACAATTTTTAAAGGTGAGCTATCTGGTGAGAGATAGCGACTTAATTAGATGTTTGTAATTACTATAGGGAGATATGAAGGTTTTTATTAAAGCACAAAAGCGAGATGACTTGCATATTAATAAAGACTAATGTTTAATTAGTATTAATTTTACATAAGCGCTTCTAAGCAATATATATTATATAGGTATTTATACAGGTAACTACTATACCTTTATATATAGATATTATCATACTACTGTATTCCGGAGTAGATAACGTATATATACTACATATAGGCTTATCTTCTATACTATAAATATACTATATATATCTCAACAGTATATTGTGATTATACCAATAAAAATCCTAGTTAATCTGATCACCTATAGCGTAATATTCCCTTATATTAGAAGAGATGCGAGAAGAGAGTAAGAGAGAAGAAGAGAGAAATCATTTGAGTAATATACTACTGAGTACGTAGAGTATAGCATACTTACTAAGTATCATGAGTTGGATGGATCTATGTTTTATTTATTAGACTCTATTAGATATAAAATAGTTATGACTATAACAACTAATTATTAGTATAAGTAAAACTGGGGTCATCCTTTATAAACTCTCATTCGCTATATATATAGTATATATATTATTCTAGAATAAAATATACTCTAATTTATATATCTTATTATATATTATAAATGCACTATTATATAGTATTACATAACGTATTACCTTTCAGTTCGGCCGTAATATGATATTTTACTGTTATTATACTATCTATATATATCTAACTATTTAACTTATATACTATTATAGTATAATGTAGTGAGTATGATATATTATATACCATACAGTAGTAAATACATTATATGTATTATATATATAACTATTAATAAAGTATATATATGTTATATAATTTATTTAATATATTATAGCCTATATTCTAGTAGAATCACTATACTTGAATATTACTAGATTATTAACTTATCTATTCTAGTCTCCCGAAAGAGGGGATACTTAGAGTTTCTGTTACAAGTGTTGTATCTCTTAGTGAATTAACCTGGTAAACTGTAGCATAGTAGACAAGAACCAAAAATACTTGTGGAGGATTATCGTTGCATCCCTTCCGTCCCACAGCATCTTAGTGAAAACTGTGCACTTTGTCTACATATGCAAATCTTTAATAATTTTATCTTTACTCTTACGCCACTCCAATTGTTTCAGATTTAATATATATTATCAAAAGCTTAGTACTATATAATTTATCTATTGGAAAGGCATATAACTATTTATAACACTCACATAGTACTATTGAAAATTAACATATTAAATTACTATGAATCATGTATAGGAGTATTATATTATATATATAAGTGAGTCAAATATCTCTATGCTTAATATTACCATTTTATTATATTCTGAATTCTCAAATTGCCTACTAATACTATCATATAGCAAATTATATTATACTATAATTTATTTATATATTAATTAACGTATAAATAATAATATAATAATATAGTTAGGATAAATTTCTTCCTGAAATATTATATACTAACATAATATATATATTATCTCATTTAATAAGTAAAAATATATAATAATACTTAAATATATCACTTTATATATAATATGCTTTCAATATAACTAAAAATATTTATCTTATATATAGTGGAAAACAATTACTGTAAATCCATTATAAATTTAAAATATATATTAGTATGTAATCTCATATAAGAAAATTTAGTAATAAAATATACTAACTATCATTATTATATAACTATAATGAAACTTAGCTATATAATAAATCATCAATATTAATATATACTATACTTTTCTATAATTTTGCGTTGAACGATGTAAAATAGCCATCAGCAGTTCTACTTGCTTTCTTTCCCCCCATCCAACGCCCATCAGTCCCTTTAACCTTAAAGTGACTCTTAGTACGTTATCTCGTCTCACTCTCCCTGCTTTGAAAGATGATGGTTCCTCCTTTTTTTCATTCACACGACCCTCTTCGGTTATGGCATACGGCTGCCTCCTTCCCGCAATGAGTCTAAACAGTCCCCTATCATCTAGGCAGTTTTCCCTGAGTTGCATGAGTGACACGAATAAGAAATCCCCGGTTCTTTTCGCGCGCCGGCGTTTGAATCGGCTATCCGCCATTCATAAAAACTGAACATCTGTCTAAATATACCGAATCCGCTTAGTTAAAACGCTGTCTGCTGCACTTAGGCCTAGTTATAGAATCTCCGGGCTCTACACGATTGAAATTAAGTTTAGTGATTTCGTGCGGTTCAACCGGTGGTAAAATCCGCGGTGTGGAGATTCAGTTAGGCTATTTCCGATGCGCTGCACATCCAGCCGGCCAATACCCACCATGAGCTCGGTGTCCGGGAAGTTGAGTGAGTTTCTGGCCTTTGAACTGTTGCGGGAAGAGGACTATAACCTCCTCTGCCCTACTGAAATATATATATCCCCATATCAATTATAAGAGGACTAAACATTAAAATCTGTCCTTTCAGATATCCGACCGATTCCGCTTTCATAAAAATTCAGTGATCTGGCGTCATCTATGGGGTTAGGACAATACAACACAGAAAAATTGAATAAAAAAAGAGTCTCTTTTTTTGTTTTGTTATAAGTTTTTTTTATGATAACTGTCTCTTCAAGAAAAAAAAGTTATAATTTTAAACAGGGGACTAAAATAAACCATAAGCGTGCATTATCATCCCCTCTCGGGAAATAGCTGACGGATTATCCAGCCTATGGCCCACTCATCTTCCTCTGTCCCTCCAATAGTTTTAGACTGCAGCCAGAATGCTTTTAACAAGCTTAAATTTCCTCTCTATCTCGCCTTTAGCACACCCCTAAACAAAAGTTCTCTAGCATATACACTCAGGATCCCTTCGCATCTGCGTATATGGGCCTTCCTTTAGAACACCAACCGCAAAGGTGTCTACAATAGGTGCGAGTTTGAAACCATCCCGTGCCACCAATGTCATTAGTCTGCTCCTAACTCATGAATGTCTTACCCTCAGTGTTGCTTTCCACCTGGCCCCACCGAGAATTTGGTCCAAACACACAAATTGACTGCCCGATTATTAATGATTACTTATTTGATGACCTATACTACTTAATTCTTCCACAAGCTCTATTACTAAACCCAAAGAACCATTCAATTCTCTACGATGTAACCTTGAAAAATCCTTTAGAAGTGTTGACCACGAACACCCCAGTCAAAGTCAATGAGAAATGGGTCCCCTTGCTTTCGTCCTGGCAACTCGCTACTTATTCCATCGGAAATGAAAGGTTGCATAATCTTGTCATACTCTTAAACGCTCCATTCTCGGAAACATACCTATTATTTTCGCACTCCTGATGAAATAAGAAACAACATCTACTAAAGGCACTATTTATTCTTTAGAACAGAAAAGCAAATAATTTCTGTATTTAAAAATCTCCAGCAGAAAAGTTTCCGTTACAAACCTTAGTCCACTTTCTCCCCCTCGCTTGGGAAACTCGCCTGTTTACCCCGTTGAACCCGGTGCCTAATTACCCTCAATTCTCCATGTACCACCTCATTCTCCGTGTTCCAATATCTATTCGGGACCGTCTTTATCTCGCACATGCACCATATTATAGTAACAGCCCATTACCACTCCTTTTCCACGCTATGGCATAAGGTGAAGAAAATAGAGTTTACAAGATTTGAAGTTCATGATGGACCCACAGAGTGTTGCTCGTGAACACTACACGCCGAACGGCGATGGAGTAGAGCATCTCTATGGTGTAACCGAAATAATGGAGGGCACGAATGACGAGAGTAAATGGGACGTCACGGAGCACAAGGACAGAGTAATGATCATTACTGCTACTGGTACGGACACGAGCCAAGGCAGTAGTTTACACAGATCACCACTGTGAGAGAGACATGATACGGCAGAGAACAGAATTGGAAAAAACTAAGAGTAGCTATAGGATACCATCACGAGCAGACCGTATCTATGACAGCTTAAGAGGAATTAGACCATCTTACCAATAAGAAAGTAAGAGAGATTCTGAATTGCATAGTGTTACAGGAAAATTGAGCAGTTACACAAGAGACAAATATTGACAAGCAGTCGAGAGTAACATATTGCGCAGGCATGCATCCTGCGGCCCTTCTATCTGTACATCTCCCATCTACACTCCATAACTCGCGAGAAGACAACATCATATCCCTCTACCACAAAATAACTTAACCTTACGCACGAAGTCCACTAGCACACGTATTACTTGCATCACACTTTTTCCACCTAATCCTGCATGACTTCAGATACTAGACGCATAAGGACCTAATTGACTTTCATCAAAGGAGTGAAATACTTATGAACAATGCAGCCCTTTGGTAAAGTCTGCTCGGTGTAAAAAGACATGGATAAACATAGAAGCAAACCTCTTATACTAGTTAGGACCAGCGGCAAAGAGCCATGTTGTATACCAAGTAACCAGTTTTACAACTAGAGCGCCTAATCAATAGAGAATCTGAAGTGGATTTCATTCATACTCACAGAGCCTTGCATGAGCATTCCTCCATCCGTCCAGCACAAAGCATTATCCACGAGCACTGCACCTTTTACACCAAAGAGCTTGCACTTCGGCTTCGATCATCGTAATTTCAGTCCAGCCCAAGAATCTCTATTACTATATGTAGAGCATGCCTTTTCGTGGATGCCACACCATATCACACTCATTATGTAGGCATCGCTTCGTTGCAAAGCTCTTCTCTCAGATCCTCTGTAAACAAATAGGACTACTTCTTATGACTTATAAGTTTATCATCGGCATTCAATATCGGTGCGTGCGCTCCATATTCCTATAACACACACGTTTCTCATACACAATCGCCACTAACAATAGAAAATATAATCAGTTTAATCATTGAAGAGAGCATCTAATAGAGATTATTTCGCTCTGTAAAATATTTTTAGATGAAAAACATACCACAGCACATTCAACATTCGGAAACACTTACACCGTGACACTTACATATTAATCTGCTCTCAATTGACTGAATTAAATGGAACAAGATGTAAAAAACAAACTTCTCTACACACTAGAACTTCGTCAGATAAAACTATGATGAGTTAGAGACTCGAGTAACAAGGAGAGCACTACGTGTACTTTCAAGAGAATATTCTGAATAAGGCCAGAGTAAACATCGTACCATCTCATTCTATGCAAATTTCCGGAGATCTTTTTCGCAGCTACACAACTCTTCATAACGCTGCGCGGACCTTAGCTCTCCGCATGAGATTAGTAGCACACGCCACGAGATTCCGATTTGGCCCCCACTAATAGATTTTCTTTCGAAGTGTGCGCGTGCGTTCACAGTCACTCTAAAGGATCCTAAATGCACCTTAGCGGGATAACACATGTATCATGAGTGTGCGAGACAATGGTATATCCTGATGTGCAGCCGGACCGACAGCAGCTCTCTCAACTCTCAGAATTTATGGGTCTCTCTGTGCACTTCCGTCTCTCTCGCTTCTCTCTCCTGACCAAAGGCGTTTAAGGTGCGTCGACTGGCAGGGGCGCGTCATGCGTCAGTTCGCAATGCGACGTGCTCTGATCTCAGAGAGGGACGAATCTAACTTGTCAATCATTCTATCTTCACAGTCACGTCTCCTCGTAGAGCGCGTGCGAACGTCGAATGCTCTCCTCAAGCTCTGTGCGTGAATACCAATCTTAGTGGCATTGACTGGCTTCTAGTTCTGCTACACAACGGCTAAACGAATGACTGCTCCGCACGAGTGACCATCCGTCTCAGTTTTATCAGTCTTTTTCTAATCTCCTTTCTTTCGTATCCCTTTCTTCCATCGCCCACTCTCATATTTCTGTATGCGACTACTACTTCCGTCAACGTACGCCATTCTGTGTATCCTATCCTCTTATCTCAATACTTCGTACATGCTTGCTCTCATCATCTCTGCAGCTTACAGAGCACGCCGACCACCACCAGATGCACCGGGAAAAATCCCGCTCGAGATTTACGAGACAAAATTACCCGCGCAAGCGCTCCTAACCGCTGCTTACCAGTCTAGTCTCGTAGCAGGATGAGGCATATTGTAAATAGGTCCACGTCCGGACCACTCAGCGACCATGTATACCTTCATCTGGAGACTAGAACCTTTCTCAAAGCCTAAAAAGAGAACTCTATCCCATATCACTGCCACCTGATTGCTTTCTCAGCGGAGAGTCACAGAAATGTCTCACTATCCGCGAGAGACTCTATTTGCACCGGTGTACCATTATCCTCTTCTTCATTTATTATATGCCCTACACAACTGCGATCGCTTATGATACGCAGCGTATATCCAGGCGGAGACTTAAAGCCCAAGCACTATCTTACAATTCTTATATAAACGAAGCCAACGTTTTCAGGTGTCAATCCTATTCTTACCATTACCTCCTCTATCCATGGACATGCTATGTAAATCCCATGACTCAATCATTCTCCATTTTTTCTTCTTATCGTTATTTCTACCACCATGAATCTTAATACTGCACCTGACCAACATAGACATCTCACCGTGAATTCATCTGCCACTCAAACTTAAATAATTTGAGATGTTAAGAATATTCAATTGAGTGACTATGCCTCACATTTAAGGAAGAATGGGCAGACCTGAAGCGAGCGCTCGTTCAAATTAAAGAACTGAGCGCCACTCATTTTCTCAGAACGTAGAAACCTAAAGTCTCATTTTTACAATATGATGGACTTAGTTGAACTCAACTTACTTCTCATTCATGGCAAAGCCCCTCCACCAAATACCATAAAAAACTCACCCTCAAAACCTGTCGTATAACCCAATTCTTTGTTCTAAGACTATTCCTTCCCACAAGGATTTGTTCCTCCTCGTCGTGACCCACGTCTCAGCCTTTCCTCCTCATCTGAATCCACTTCCAACATTACCCCTAGCCACATAGAGACAATGGTCTCAAAAAGACCATCTAAATAATATTTGTGATAACATAGCATGGTCATCTTCCTTCAATGGAATTGTAACTTGTTCAGCTAATAACATATGTACACCAAAGTGCATATGTTTGAAGGTACTTAAACTATGCTATCGTAACCTCTTCCAACCATCGGAATATAAAATGCCGCTAGTCTCTATAGAAAGTGGTGAAAATGATAGGGGAGGTGCAAGAATAATCATTCAAAAATCTGTCCCCTCTTCTCCAGTCCCTCTTCAAACTAGACTACATGCAGTGACAGAACAAATTCATTTGTCCACCGACCTTACTGGCTGCTCGATCTACTTGGATCCGAGTAATGAGTTTACTAAGATCGACTTAGCTGATCTTTTTAAGCAGCTTCCCACCACGGTTGTTATACTAGGAGACTTCAACCTTCGCCACCCCTTATGGAGCAACTCTGTCACCTTGTCTAAGTCTAAGATTTTTGTTAATCTCCTAACACTTTCTTTCCTGGGATTTCTTAACACAGCACTCCCTACATATGAACGTTTAGATGAACACTCTTATTCCTGTGTTGATATTTCCTTTTGCTTCCATTCTATTATAGATTGCTTTGCCTTGTCCCGCTTTGATTATATTATTTATATGACAGTGACCATTACCAAATAACCTTACATGAACTTGCACCGAGCCCAATGTTAAAACCTAATTCCAGCTGGCGTTATGACCGAGCAGAGTGGGTTCCTTTTCATCATCCCACAGCTATCCCACTTTCCCCCTTCAATAAGCGGTTTTCAACTATTGATGATGCCTTTAACTTTCAGCAAGTTATCATCACAGCAACAGAAGCCTGTATCCCGCGATCATCCGCAGGCAGGCGTTCGGCATCTCCTTGGTGGTCCCAAGAGTGTGCACAAGCTAACCGGGAGAAGAAAAATTCTACAGGCAATATAAAAGGACCCGCACTACCCCAAACATGTATTTGGACTACAGCTTTTGTAATCCATATTCCCAAACCTGAAAAGGATCCGAAGTTGACGGGTAGCCAAAGACCAATTTCGCTGCCCTGTTATACTTGCAAATTAATGGAGAAAATGGTTTCAGGCCGCCTTTTCCCTGTTCTGGAGAGACGCCAGGCTCTTCCAAACTTCCAGTTTGGTTTACGCAAAAATCGTTCGACCGCGGATCCCTTGTTAAAACTGGATCCGGGAGGCCTCACTGTTGGGATGGTTCTTGGTTTCTTTTTTGACCTTGAAAAAGTTTATGACACAACTTGGAGAACTGGGGTTCTCCTTAAACTCCATTCGCTTGGTTTCCGAGGACAGCTCCCTCTCTTTATTAACTGCCTTATGTCAAACTGATCCTTTCAGGTTCGGTGTTCTTCTGTTCTATCACTTCACTTTACTCTGGATGTAGGTGTTCCACAGGACAGTGTTCTAAGTGTATTATTATTATTTGCCCTCGGATTCACTGATATCGTTACTTCTATTCTAGTGACAGTTAATTTTTCTCTATATGTTGATGACCTGGTGCTATACATTGCCGATGCCAGGCTGCCATTTCTTGAAAGGCAACTTTAACCAGCTATTGAAAATATTTCACATTGGGGCAACTCTCACTGCTTCCATTTATCACCCACCAAAACCTCAGCAATACTATTTAGAAAAAAGGGAGTTGAAGAACCTGCCACCTTCCTTCCACGAACCTAACTTTATATAGTTCACAAATTCTTGAAACTTCACAAGTCAAATTTCCAGGGCTCATTCTAGATGACCACCTAACATATGAACTGCACATTAAACTCCTGAAAACGGCTCGTCAACGCGTGCTTGATCTATTACATCATCTTGCCTCAAAATATTGGGGTGCTGATCGCAAGTCCCTTTTGCGTCTGCACACAACCCTAATTCGATCGAAGTTGGACCATGACTGCATAGTATATGGTCAGGCCTCCCCAACCCTACCACACCTGTGAGATCCCATCCAAAACGAGGAGATCCATATCTCAACTGGAGCCTTCCGATCGTCCCCCCGAATGAGCCTTGGAGTTGAATCCGATGTGATAACACTCTCTCTTCGAAGGAAATACATCATATGCACAAATTATCTTCGCCTTTAAGCCCCAATACCATCTGCTTTAACACCGATTCTGCGAAATACCCTAGAATCCTCTTTACTGGCCATTTGCAAACACAGTTTATGATATATTTAATTTCATAAACATCCTTTTGCAAAAGGTGCTGCCGTTCTCTTATGAAGAAGGGTACACACCTCTGCTATACTATGCTACCACCATCTCTCTGTTCCTGACCTCCCTCTCCAAATCTAGTCACCCCGCTGCCTTGTTAAAGGCATCATTCCTGTCTCATTCCGCAGTTCACGGTGGATTTACTACACTATTTACTGATGGCTCTAATACAGAGGACAGTGTGGGTACCTTTGCTGTCTTACCTGACTGCAAAATCTCACATATCCTCACCCCTCATGCTTCAATTCTACGGCAGAATTAATAGCTATAATGATTTCCCTCTCTCGAATTTTCTTCCTTAACCAAGACTGCTCTTATGTCATTTATTCAGCTTCGTTCAGCGCCTTCCAGGTCCTTAAAGCCCTTTATTCTAAAAACACAATGGTATCCGTTGTACACCAATTTCTTCGGCTGCTCCACTCTCGCAGGAAACAAATTACACCACGTTGGACCCCCTCTCACGTAGGGATAACTGGCAACGAAATAGCTGATAGAGAGAACAGTATCTCAGAATCCTCTTTCCGGAGATGTTCTAGGTTCCTCCCGGATGCCATTCGCCATTGTCGCCTTCCACCAACTGATTATTATCCTGCTCTCTGACAAGGCTTAAGGTCTTACTGGCAGGGCCGGAGTGCTAGACGAGTGATCAGAGAGGGACGAAACTTTGAAATATAAAGCCGAACATTGGTGATTGGTCTTCCTCTCGCCGACGAAAGCGCTCGCACGAGGTGACACTTACACAACTCTGTATTGGCTACCCCAATATCATTCACAGCCACTACATGTCAAGAGATCCTCCTCCACCTCTTCCTCCTCCTCCTCCTCCTCCCATCTGCAAATTTTGCCGTCGCTATACACCGCAATCTGTTCACCATATCATCATTGATTGTCCTCAACTGGATTCCAATCGCCGTCGTCATTTTTCTTCTATATTGTCCATAACACTTTCTATATATATCTTATCTGAATCCTCCCACTTTAATAGTAACTCCATTTTCTCTTATCTTCAAGAACTGAATATTCTGAATAGGAATATTTTTAATGTAATATTAGGACTATTTATAATGTAAGGACATTTTTATTAAACACTAATTTTGGAGTGAATATTCATTCGCCATTCTCCATGGATTACTCTCTTCTTGTTCACAAATCATACTTACTGAGGACCCACAATATGTGCAGATTGATTATTCAACCCAGTGTGTGGCCGCTTCCTTGTGGGCCGTGAAGGTTTCCTGTACATGAACTCTCTCTCTCTCTTCTTCTCTCTCTCTCTGTCATTATTCCTTCCTCACTACGCATCTTCTCTCTCTCTCTCTCCTCTTCCTTCTCTCTCTCTCTACTCTGCTACTATATTTTCTTCTCTTCTCTCTAACGATCGACTCTCTCATCCTCTTGCTCTTGATCACCTCCTATTAATCTTGTGCGTGTCTCATGCGATCTCCTCTCTCACTCTAACTCCTCCTCTCTCTTACATTGCGTGCTCTCTCTCTTGAATTTGCTGAATAACTATATTTCAACTCATATATAATATATATATATATATATATAATATATATTCTATATTATTTTACTTTGAAAAAATTATTTTTAAATTGAAATATCTTATACTATTATAATATAAATTATATATATATAATATATACTACGTCACATAAATACCTCATTTATATATATATATATATGTATATATATATATATATATATTATAATTAAATATATTATATTAATATATATATATATATATATATATAAGTATATATATATATATATATTATATATATATATATATATATATTATATTGATATATATATATATATATATAGTTTTATATATATATATATATTAATTATAATATTATTTATGATTCTAAATAAATATATATTATATATATATATATATATATATATAATATATATATATTAAAATATATAAATTATACAGAATATATAAATAATATATAAAATATTATAAATTTTATATAGTATATATAATATATATATAATTATATATTATATATTAATATATTATTATATGTCGCACACCTATACTAGTTATGCCTATAATTATATACGTATAATACGTAACATATTTTTCTCAATACTAATTTATATAAGATAAGTATTTGGTTAAGTTTTGGTGTTCATTAACCATTCTCTCATGTATAATTTATAAAATTGACTACTTTCTGCTTACAGTTCACTTTTTGTTAATATGTTTTAGTGTAGAGTGTGTGTAGGGTAATGAGTGAATGTGTGATGTATGAGTGATGTTAAGAGCATAATATTGAATGTTCTTTCTTCACCTTATGTTCGTCTGTGGCGCCTAATTTCGCTTCAAAATTTCATAACATCAAAAGATAAAACAATTTCAAATTTGCTTCAATCTCTCTACTCTCTCTCTCTCTCTATATATATATATATATTATATATTCTCTCATCTTCTCTTACTCTCTCTCTCTCTCTCTTCTCTTCTTCTCTCTCTCTCTCTTCTCTCTCTCTCTCCTCATATCATTACTTCACTCTCTCTCTCTCAACTAGTATATATACTCATTTACTCAAACAGACAATTTCCTCTCTCTCTCTCTCTCTCTCTCTCTCTTCTCTTATCTCTCTCCTCTCGTCTCTCTCTCTCTTCTCTCTCTCTCTCTCATAGACACACACACACATAGAATAGACTAAATTTCATATTTGGTTGAAAGAAGGAAGAAGATCAACATTTTGGGAAGGAATTTCGGGAACAAATGGAATTTATGTTTAAAATGATCTTTTGTTTACGCTTTGATTTCCGGACACATTCAAATACGTGAGAGTAAACGGCACAAATTAAAATGATACTTACCAGTCACTTATATTGATACACAAAGATATTGTAGAGATGGTTGGAGATAATTAGACACACACACATACACACCTACACATACACACACACACACACACACACACACACACAACACTATATATATATATTAGTATATATATATAATTAATATATATATATATATATATATAATATTTTTACCTTATAGAGAAAAATTTTATACTAGCCCATAACTATTTATACATATCAGTGCATAGCACATAATACACATATAACAATCTATATTTTACTTAAACTGAAGTGTAGGTGACATCATTTAGCATTAGCTGTAGCAAAGATTGAAGTGAAATGCGCATCTACCTCCGTATCCCGTGGATTCGAGTTAAGTGATTTATTAACAACATCACTCAGATTAATATTCATACTACAAGTATATTAATATATACTATACTAAATATAAAATGATAATATATATATCACTATATTATTATACTTATTTAATATATATTATTATATTAATTTTATAATATATATATAAATATAATATTAATATTAATATATAATATATATATAATTATATAATATTAAAATATATATATACTATAATATATATATAATATTATTATACTATAAATATTACATTAATATATATTACAATACTAACTATATATATTATAATACATATTAATAATATATAATATAATATATATCATTAATATATTATATTAATATATATTCATATACAATATATCATTAATAAATATATATATTATATATCCAAAATTTACTAATATATTCTGTATAGCTACTCACACCTATAATATCTAGTTTGGCGATACAACAATTTTTTATTACCAATCTTTTATAAGTCGGCAATATACGTGGATAAACTAAGTATAGTGCCTCAGAAAGATGAGATAGTAAGAAATATGTACATGAGTTTAGGTGACAGAAGGCGAGAATATAAAGGTGTGACTATGATAGGATAGAGTAATAATGGCGTGGAGGTTTTGATAATGGTTAGGGTACTAATGGTTGTGTCCACACCTTAGGCCAGTAGATGAGCTATAAATTGAGAACCTACTTCATACATTAGCCGACTTATTACTATAGTGAGGTTCCGTCGTATGTATCCCATTGGATGCTCCTAGTGAGGTACGGATTTTCCTATGGTGTGAGTCGTGTGACGAGCTCTCACTAATTAATGGTACAGAGGGTGGCAGGTGAGGCTGGGCTTTCTTTTCGACGTTTGTCATGTTCTCCTACTGCTTTTCTTAATCGATGCTTGTACAGTAGCACTCACCTTACTACCCATAATGAAACGAAGACGAGCAGAAGGAAAGGAAGGTGTGCACACAAAGAATAAGAAATAGAGAATTTTATATATATGTATTTATTTTATTATATTTATATATTGTATCATAAATTAAAATTTAATATGGTAAAATAAGCATAGTATATATTTACCAAATATATATATATATATATATTATATATATATTAATATCAACCGCCAACATTATAGTAATCAATAGATTATTATAACTATAAATAACTTTATAATTAGCCATAAAATAAATATAATAACCTTTATATATATATATATACACACACCTATACATAACTAACTACTATTGCCGCCACCAATATACTAAGATCTTAATCACCATTCTTTGTATTATAACTTAATTATATAATATATAATATATTCAATCTATTCGTATACATATCTCCTCCGAGTTCAAAACTCAATATTAGATGTCAACATTAATTTATATATATTTATTTATTCTTTAATTCAAATTATTATATAATATAGTAATATCAATATATCTATTAAATATAACATTACAATATTAACGTACTCAATTATATTACTAAAATCCTATATAATCATACTAACGTATCATATATAAGTTATAATTATCAAATACTATTATTAACTGTATAATTAACTGAGTACTTACTAGCTATAATTACTATTAACTTCTGACATATATAAAAACATAATATAATTATTATTAATTACATTATACTTACAGGTTATAAATAATAACCACCACATCATATCTATATATATATAAATTATTTATTAATTAATAATAAAATACACTGGAATAGACTTTTATAGCTATCTGAGAGTGTTAGCATAATAACAATTATCAGCCAATTTTTACTTGCAATTCAATAAAATCCAACCATATCACCATCGGACTTCATTGGTCGTAAACACAAATCCACCAACGGGCTAATTTAATCTTGAGTATAAAATAATATTACTAGACATACACTAATTTTATCATACTCGGACGTATTAACTCTCACTTACTCAATCCATCTCTCTTTCGATTATAATATCCATCGGATTAATCATCATTTATCCCTGGACATTAGCATAGTTTTTTAATCAGTCTTTTAATTTGTGTTTAAAAATTGCCAGGATACTTTTTAATTTTCTGACAGTTTTTATATAAATATTACTACTGTAGATTAATTTATATTCCGGGCATTTTAATTAACTATCATTACCACATAGACGTGAACTTTATAATTCTAGGGTAAAAATTCACAGGACATATTAACTCATTATATTCTAGTGTTAAATAAAATCCATCACTGGATCTTTTTTCCTGTAGGTAAAAAAAAATTACACGGAACGTTACCTTGTTCACTTACTACCAGTGGGCACAAAATTTCGATACATATGCATATGTTACATCTACAAAGGATCATACACTTTCTTAATGGTCATGCTTATATTATATACTTTACATATAGAAAAATTCAACAAACTTTTATTTTCCATGTAGATTAAAAAATAATTCAAAAGGTCTACTTATATCCTCGGTTTATTAAAATATCTCACCGCGTTTTAATTGTTTAATTAAAAATTCACTAAACTGAGACATCATACCTAACTTTCAGATACCATTACATGTAAATTATCATCAGGCGTTTATTATATTTATATAACACTAGGAGTATTTAGATTAATAATATTAACATGAACCTATTAATATATATTTCCTCAGCGTTATTATATATAAATATAATTATAATGTAACAGTATTCTATTCACTGGTGAGATACATCGTATATAATGTAATTCCTCACCAACAGAAACTATCTAATCATCCCATATTAATATATAAATTATATTAATCCACTCAAGCATGTAGTAAGAATAATAACAGCTACTTAAAAAAAAAAAAATCTGGCACAATACTTTCACTCTACCTCTGGTTTAAAAATTCATAGCGTCATTATGATTCTCCTTGGAGGATAAAAAAATACACACATACACATGATAATAATATAACAGTCCACACAAGACAGGCGGTCCCTTTATATCTCTGGGATTTTAAAAAATGACAGAGCTTTTATCTTGGTTAAAGTATCACAGTTTTACACAGTTTTATTGTGTTAAGTTAAACATTAATCTCTAAACAGATATTTTATATTATGTGAGCGTTTTTAAAATTGATCAAGGTGAAAATAAATTAATATTGTATTATTAAATTATATATATATATTATAAATATCAATACTTATAATATACTACATTTGTGTTATTCTATATCTAGTAAATAATCCATTACAAATATATCTTCCCAATATATTATACTTATTTAATATCTAATTGACAGACAGAACTAATAACCTACTGTAAACATATTATAACAGAAATTTTTTATTTATATATTATTATGTGATTATTATTTATTCACTAATTTCCAATTATAACATTAATAAGTTAGGATTCTATTTTTGGCATAGTCTGACGTACAGACCCTATTTTTATTATTAGTCATATTAATTTACTAATATTCTTCTACTAATATATTTACTGACACCTAAATTATTAAATTCCAGATTATTATTAATTTATTATTATTATTATTATTTAGAGTTAAAAAATCGAAGATGTTATATTGAATTTAAAATTCACAGGATTTTTATTCTGGATTTTAAAAAATCACAAAATTTTATTCTAGCTTTTGAGTGAAAAAACCCAGAGGAATTTTACTAGTTGATTAATTCTAGGACACAAATTAAACTTATTCATCATCTACTACCTTCGATAAAAAAAAATGCCTCTTTGGGTTCATACATATTGTAACCTTCACTCTATTGAATATCATATTTACCCGTATAATGAAATACATACTATTAAACACCATTATTTCCATATTAACTAATGTACATTTCACCAATCAAACAGCTCTATATACGTGATCCTCTATACTAAGTACATGATCACTGTCAATACTTATCTAATAACACTCATATTCGTTACAATAAAATGTAAATCTTATCAATACATACTACACATACTTCAGATACTAATAATCTGATATTATAGATCACCTCATAATTACTCAACTCTAACGACTCTATAGTGAATGTTAAAATTTACAATACCACTATCATATCGTATATATATAAATGCAAACTCCTACTCTCACACATATTCATTATAATGTATAAATTCCTATCTATAACCAATTATCTATCACGATTAACCTAATATGTAATGTACGCATTTCACATACAACATAACATATACCTATCCTCACAACATTTAATAATGTAATTTATATCCCATATACACATCAATATAACTCATAATGTCAATTCCGGTAAATACTAATCACATATTCGATACACAACATATCAATCAAAAATGAATACATTCCTTTAATCTCATCACACAATACAATCTAATTACCATACTTCGTTGTAATGTAATTTATCTATTACACTATATACTACGGACATCATAATATAATGCATTCATCTATCTTATCCATACACTTACATCATTCTTGTTACTTCAAACTGCTATATATTAACTCTATAATATCACTACTCTACTTAACGTTAATTCTAGTACCCATAATACTAGTAAAAATTACCTTTATCATATACCATATCTATCTACGTTTTATACAAACCATCACTCGTGTGTATAACTCAAATGATACAATACTTTATATGATCATTACAAACATTATTCAGCTTCACATAATGTAAATTTCATAGTATTATCACCAATACTTCTCGTTACAACTAATTAAATCAAAATGGTAAATTCCTATGCGCTAATACCATACACGTCCCCTCACAATTTAATGTAATTATTCATCGTATATTAACTAATATATATTCGTATATAATGTAAATTTCTTATTATTACACCATATTCGTATCAATGCATAACACAATAATTCTCCTTATATATATACACATTCATATATATATTATTATATTTAAATTAGGAACCGACCGTGAGGCCCGGCCTCCGGCCCCGCCTCAGTAGTCACTAACCTCACGGCCATTAATAAGACGACCCCGGCCACTATGGACATCCTCACGTGAGACAATAAGTAAACAACAATAGGCTACAAAACACTCAGGAAAACGGAGCGGTTTTATACCAAACCGAGGAACAACGCTACAACTGATCAATCATTCTACCAACTAACAATAATATAAGAGGGTTAATAATCAAATAAAATCACATAAATAAACAATAATAATTATTAATCTATTAATATCCAATAATAACTCTATATCGTTCATAAATAATTATGACTGTGAACAAAAATATTTAAAACATATCCATAAATATAATCATATTTTTTTCTCAGAAAATTAGAATTTGAAAATCATAACATTTAACAACAATTTGACCTAGCAAAATTATAAATATATTTATACCGAGTTTATATACATACAAATAATTCAGAAAAAATATAACTATAACAAAATAAGTCTGAATATTTTAGCTTCATATAGAATAGTCCATTTGTCAGCTATATCAATATTTAATAATTGATTAATTTATCACAAATGGGTGAATGATTATTTTGATAATATAAGTATTATTTAAACTAATAACAAAATTATATCAAGATAGAAAATTAATATTTTCAACGAATATTACTATATTCAATACATTTTAAATTATTACATTTAATTTCGCGAAAAAGTGGGAACATCCTACATACCAGATATTTACGTTACCAAATCTGCAAAACATCAGACAAACACATAATATACTTATATACAAACCTAACTATCTAAACATAACTATACTCATAAACACAATGTATGCACCAAAACGATAATCAAAACAATAAAAAATACAACATATCTCGCTGGAAGAAAACAGTTAATAAAGCCCCATATTATATATCAACAAATCTGCCGGTTATTAGACAATGAATAGGCCTTAAGTAGAGTTAACTTTCCTCAATTCAGATAACACATAAAGCAATTTATATTATTTTATTACATCAATTATTTGAAACTAAGGTAATGATTAGCAATATCTATATATTATAATAATATAATAAATTAAGCACTAAATACCTAAAATGTAAATAAAATAACCGATTCTAAACAAAATAAATAATGACATAATATAATTACTAATATTCATATAGCAAGTAACACATTTATATTAATCTTATTTAATGAAAAGATTTTAAATATTTAATAAAGACACGCAGAACCAAACATTTTAGTAATACAAGAAATGCAAATAAAAAAACTATAACTTTGAACCATTATTAAACTATCTCTGTATACTACAAGCACACAAAACTCACCATATACAATATTGGATATCCACAACCACATTAACATATCACCTAATAAAATCCAAATAGAGAATTACCAACTCACTGTTATAATGAAATCATACTCTACCTTCACGCGCATTAATCAAATACTGCAAAACAAGACATCACAACACGCACTCTAACAACACCCTAAACTCTAACGCCTAATCTACATATACCACTAAACACAACACCATAACCATCGAAATACATACAAATCAAAAATCCATAATATATAAACTAAACTAATATCTAGGATCACAAATCCTGACGACAAGCAAGAGCCCATTCAGAAGAAATTCACTTAGTCGTATGTAGAGATTTGATGCTTTCAACTGATGGACGTATTATTATATATAGAAGTATTAACTAAACATTGATTATCTGACCAAATATATTAATAAATATTAATATAAAAAACTACTATATGTCGATATTCAGAATCAGATAGACCACCTTAATACTAATATTTAGATGATATAAAATTTAAAATAATATTAGAATTAAACACATGACAAAGGCCAAAGTCGATATCCTTCCTGCATCTGTCAAATCATAGTTTAGAAACCACCGATATCTCTGCGTGATTAACACAATAATACTCCTCATGCTCAATCATAAGGTGCGTAACTTTGGATATTTCTGCAACCTCTCGATGCATACTAACCATTTCTTTGATAATCACAGCTTACACCAAATAATTGTGCTTACAAGTCCGGAACAACGACTAAACCTACTCATATAATACTTCTCTACCATGGTGCCTTGCTACAGCAACCAACATATTCTTTATACAATGTATTCAGATATTTTGTTTGTGTTAGATGAGATGCGATTGCTATGCTTTTAATATTTCTCGCTAGCCAGGGATGCTGTATGTAGTTGTTACTATTATAAATGCAAGAGGATTCCATGATTTTGCGATGGTTCGTGTGAATTTGATCATTTTCTGACATCTTTATATGTTGATATTGATAGAGTGGCCTGGGTTACCTAGGACTTGTTAAAGCTGAATTTTGCTGTCCACTTTGCATGGTTGTGCATGTTCGTTGTTGATTGTGGTGTTGATTTTGTGTAGATGTGAGATTTGTATTTTAGAAGATACTATGATGATCCAACGACTGATATATTGTGTTATTTGCAAGGATAATTGCAGGGAGATTTGAGTATTATACGAGATTGTATAGGGGATGATTGTTCTTTTCGTTTGGGAGGAGAGGAGTGTATGAGAGATGATAGATTTTAAGCGTTGATGCTTATTTGATGGAATGGGGAGAAGAGAGAGAGAGAGGGTAAAGTCACTATTGATTTATTGTTCATCCAGTTTATATAATACATTTCTTAAACTGCATATCTTTTTAGATCTCATACATGTGTAAATTTGAGGATAAGTTATTGTAGAATGGAATTGCAACCGATGGTGTTGCTATTTTATGGACGGTTGGAAGAGTGCTACTATAGTTTCCTTTATAATAAAGCATACTTGTCTCAGAAATTGTAATAAAAATTATGTCATTTTCCGTAATGTGATTAAATTTTGTATGGGATAGTAAAGTTGATTTTTGCGAAAGTATGATAATGAATAAAGAAGATGACTGTATTGTAGCATTTCTTCTATAGTGACTAGTTAAGAGGATCGAATACCGCTGAGCATATAGACGAAAGTAGCCACACGACGAGAAATAGAGTATGTAAAGATACATTCCTCATATATGCAAAGTAGTTTGGTTTGTGATTTGTAAACCTTAATATTGTTAGAAGCCAACATGTAGTATATAGTATGCAGAATCAGATGTTAGTGATTTAGAAAGTGTTTTCTGTGAAATACTCATATAATAGACTCCATGCTAAATTGCAAAGTCATTGTAAGTATATGCATGTGATATAATGGTAGAGTCCCGAATAGGAAATCGGAAAGATTGAAAGATCGAGTTGTTTGGAATAGGACACAAGATTTGCTTCTGATGACGGCCTCGGATAACAGTCGCAAGCTTAAGAGGCCATGGGAACCACTCGGGACTTCTAAAATACTTATGATATATAAAAATTCGTTCATCCTTTATAGACTCCTATGACGACGACTTGTAAAGGTAAACTTCAAGAAAAACCGAACACTCGAAAAGAAAAAAAATCTATGAAAAAAAAGGAAAAATGTTTAGATCAGTTATAATAAGGAAAATGTAGGTTTAGGGATGATCCACAGAAATTTTTTGCTATTTATTTTTTTTTACATACCTCTTAATCCATCTGTAATTTAAACGTGAGGATACTGTTCTATAAATAATAGTTTGGTGTGCGTATTCGCAAATACGAGAGTTAACTGAAAAGATATTGATCTAAAATATAAGAATTCTACATAATTTCTGGATACCACAATTATCTAAATATTCATTGTTTTTCTAACCGTTTAAGAATTATGTAGTGAGAATCACATGAGTGTGAAAGGATTCCTAACAAATATTCGACATCTTAATTTATACATAATGTTTGTTGCAATCGACACAAGGACAAGAGTTTTTATAATAAAAAATAATATATGTAAAGGTCTTGTTCAAATCGAGATCTGGGTAGAAGTCTACCAAAACTAAATTCTTGTAATTTTTCCCGGGAAATACAAAAAACGCGGAAACTATCAGGCAAGCAGAAATCGTTTTTTTTAGATTCATAAAGAACAATAAAACAAAGTTATGCACAATATAAACAATAATTTTATAAAGAAAACATTATAAGCAATCATTATATCATAAAAAAATATATCACATCTCCAAACAAAATTCGTCTGAAGAAACGGCATCTCTTGTGCTGGGAAGGTACCGATAAGGTAGTGAAATATGAGTAGCTAGCTCCCTCAAACCCTACCTCTTTTACCTTGGAAACTCAAGAAAATTTCTGAGCATAGCTTCAATCGACAATTCGGTCACATAAAACTAAAAATTTCAGAATAATAGAAGCAGTTTCATTGTTTCTATTATTTAGTTTTCTTCTACGTGGAGTTCGAAAGAGAGATGTCCTTCAGTTAGCCTCTCTTTAAGATCCTCCTCTGAACCTTTGTTTCTTCGCCAAAACTCAGGAACTTCAATTTGACGATCACCTTCGGCTTTTACGAATTCTCGTTTATTTCAATCTTGGGAATAGGAGTCTCATTCATTCTTGGAATTTCCTCAGGTTCAAGAAGACTACGAATACCCATGGAGTAAAACAAGCCTCGCTTTCATTCAGTCCTCATGTGGAATTACTAACCATGATGATAATTCCATGATGAGGATGCAAA
>JABUQX010039159.1:45000-50000 GCA_015478945.1 Trachelipus rathkii
CGACCTGCAAAAGGCATTTGATTCGGTGCCAAGGAAAAAGCTCTGGAGAGCTATGGAGAGGAATTATGGAGTGAAGGGTAGATTAAAGAAGGCAATAGAAAGTATGTATGAGAAAATTTTTTTTTTTAAATTTGGTTTTTTTTTTTTAAAAATGTTTTTAAAAAAAGGGGAACTTTGGAGTGAGAGAACGAATAGTGGTTACGTGAAAACAGGAGTGAAGCAGGGGAGTGTTTTATCGCCACTGCTGTTTATATTATATTTAGACGTGGTGATAAGGAAAGTGAAAGAGAGACTGGGAGAATTTGAAGTGGACATAATGGCATATGCGGACGATCTGGCATGTTGGAGCGAGAGAGAAGAGACGATTCGAGAGGTGGTGAAGTTGTTTGCGGAGGAGTTGGAGAAGCAGGGATGAGGATAAACGTACAGAAGACAGAGATATAAACACATTAACCGGAGGAAATGAGGAGGGTATGAGGATGGTGGTGAGAGGGAGGAGGTGAAGGGGGTAAATACCTGCAATTATCTCGGAGGATGTTTTTAGCAGAAGGGGAGGACAATGGATAATGGTGGGAGGAACGGAAAGTGGAAGGAGAGATTACGCACGAATGAAAAAAGTATGGTTAGTTATGAAAGCGGATATTTATTTACCCATGATGAAAGAATAAAACAAATCGGGAATAAGAGTGTTTAAAAAGTGGATTTTTAACAGTTATATTTACTGACTCCGACGCTGCTGTACGGAGCGGAAAAATGGAGACAAAAACGAGAAGAGAGGAGAGTAGGAGTAGGAATACAGAAGGCGCCGGGATGAGGATATTAAGAACTATGATTTGAAAGAGTAGGAGAGACAGAATAAGGAATTGAAGTAATTAGAGAAGATATAGGGGTGAAGAAGATGATACTGAAGATGGATGTGGGGAGATTGGGATGGTGGGGACATCTGGAGAGGATGGAGGAGGACAGGAGAATGCCGAAAAGAAGATGGGAATGGACACCAGAGGCAGAAACCAAGGGGGGAAAGACCGAAAGAAGCAGATGGGCGGAGTCGGTGGCAGGACTCTCTGAAAGATGTCAGCTACGCAAAAATGAGAGCTGCTAAAGAGTAAGAGGGGAAAGTGCAGCAGAGGGATGTCTGGAGAAAGACGCTTGCGCGGCTGACAGGATGAAAAATCCTTCCTTGGGAGAGGAAAAAGAAAAAGAAAAAGAAATATATATATATATAATATATATAATATATATATATATAATATATATATATATATATATATTTATATATATATATATATATATATATATAGTATATATATATATATATATATATATATATATTTAGCAGCTTTATCAGCCGCCAAATGCTATCGACATATAACTGAGAGTTGCAGCGGAGAATACTGTCTGAAGAAGCTAGCTGTATAAAAAGCACACAGCTAGTTGACTTCAAGCCAATATGAAAACGAAAACACATTAAAACTATAAAAAATATGTATGTTTATAATATGTTTGTAATTAGTAATTACTCCTTCAGTATCTATCTATTGATGTATCTTTTTTTTACAGTTTTTCTACTAATAAACCCTTAAAAACGTCGTCTGGCAAACATCTAAGGTTCAGTTTTTTATTTTGCCAAGATTTAGGGGGGGGGGGGCAAGTGCCCCCCCTGCACCCCCTGCCTACGCCCATATTATATATATATATATATATATATATATATATATATATATATATATATATATAATATATATATATATAAAGCAATATCAATAATATATATATATATATATATATATATATAATATATATATATAGATAAATATTAATTATATATACGTAGCAGGATTTCATTGGGGGGCAAAGGTTGAGTGGTATATATATATATACTAATATATATATTAGTATATATATATATAATATGTATAGTATATATATATATATTATATATATATATACTCATATATATATATATATATATATATAACAAATATAAATATATTTATATATATATATTTTTATATTTTATATATAATATTTATATATATATATATATATATATATATATATATATATATATATATATATATATATATATAATATATAATATATATATATATTATATATATAGATATATATATATATATATATATATATATATATATATATAATATATATATATATATATATATATATATATATATATATATTAATTTAGCAGGTTTATCAGCCGGCGCCAAATTTACTATCGGCATACTGAAGAGTTCCAGCGGAGATCACTGGCAAAAAAGCTAAGCTGTATAAAAAGCCCACACAGCTAGTTAGTTTTGACTTCAAGCCAATATGAAAACCAAAACGTATTAAAACTCTTTAAAAAAAATGTATGTTTATAATACGTTTAGTAATTAGTAACTACTACCTTCAAAGTTTTTTCTACTAATAACCCTTAAAAACGTCGTCTGGCAAACATATATAAGGATCAGTTTTTTATTTCGCCCATATATATATATATATATATATATATATATATTATATATTATATATATATATATATATATATATATATATATATATATATATATATATATATATATATATATATAATTATATATATATATTATATATATATATATATATATATGGTCAGCGTCCCGAAAGCAACATGCATGTAACTAAAAACACTATAACAGCTACAGGAAAATAAATAATATTTTATTAATCAGGAGACATTTTTATCGATGAAATTAAAAAAAAAAAAAACTTTTGAAAAATTTAAAATTGCTAAAAATGTTGGAAAACTAACTATATGATAATTGTCGTTTTTAAGAAGAACGAAGGGGCTTTAGCGCTCCGAGGGAGCGTCGAAGTTGCCAAATTTCGATTTTTTTTAACTAAACGATACCCCAAGGGTAACCACAAGGAAGGACAGAGTTGGGGTTTCTCGGCCTTAAAAAATCTTAATTTCTGAAATATTTTGCAAAATTTTATATAATCTAACCTAAATTAACGTAACCTAACGTAACCTAACCTAACCTAACCTAACCTAGCTTAACTTAACCTAAGCTAAGCTAACCTAACCTAACCTAACCTAGCCTAACAACCTAACCTAACCTAAAAACTCAAAAATAATATATTTATATATATATTATATATTATATATATATATATATATATATATATATATATATATATATATACTATATATATATTATGCTGTTATTAAATATTTGTTTGTATGAGTAGAATGGAATATGAGTTTATATAGGACTTTTTTTATGAACTTTAAGGAAAATATTTACTTTATTTAAAATCTTTTTCTGAAACTAAAAAGTAAATTAATAAAAGTTTTTGAGCTTCATCAACACAAATATTTAAGGAATATTATAGGTATATTTTATACCATAATTAATTCAATTTTCCAATATGTCGTATCACATTTCAAACTTTACTTACAGGAGACCATATATATAATATATATATATATTATATAATATATACTATAAGTATATATATATATATATATAGTATATATATATAATATATATACTATATATATATATATATATATTAGGGGGCTCGAGCAGACGGTGGGACAGAGGGGGACGAAGCCCCCCGTTATCCCCAGGTAAAGCCGAGAGACCCCGACTCCTTGCATCTTTGCGGTTTACCCGGTGGTATACCTTTAGTTAAAAAAAAATATGTTGGAAAGAGACCATGATAAAAAGGAATTTTTTCTGCAAACTTTCTTTCTATTTGTAACGAAAATAATGTTTACCTTAATAAATTTAAAAAAAAGAAAATCTTTAAATTCATTAATTTTCCTAGACGACATGTATGTATCATGGACTTTGTGTATGTGTGTGCGTGTGTTCGCTTACCATTGAAAGGAGATTCTTGGGGGACTCATGTCTGAGAGATTTTGGGGGAAGGTAAAGATTCGTCTTTCTCATTGGCTAAAGTTTTTCTGCCGGAGGAAAAAATTCAGCATATTGTACAATTTCATAACATTAATTTTTCTATTTGTAACTAATTTTAATTAAAATAACGAATTTCTTTACTAAAATTTTACCACAATTCCAAATATGTTATTTGTTTCGTGGTACAACATGTACTTTTTACGATATCATGCGAGGGCTTTGGTTAGTTTCACCATATATATATATATATATATATATATATATATATATATATATATATATATATAAATAAATATTATATTAATATATATATATATATATATATTATATAATATAATATATATATATATTATATATATGGACATTTATAAGCAGTTGACTCCGTTATTATTAGGTTAGTTTAGGTTAGGATAGGTTAGGTTTTAATGTGTTTACCCTAAAATTATTAAATTAACGATACATTAATTATTGATTTTCGTCATGAGCTCAAACTGCTTATAAATAGCATAATAATATATATATATATATATATTATATATATATATTATATATATAATATATATATATATATATATATATATAAAATATAAAAAAATATATATAGTATATATATATATATTATATATATATATATATATATATATAATCTTAAAACGAACTATTAATAAAGCCTTTATCATATATGAAATATAATTAACAGAAAGAATATTTGTTGCTAGCTTTAACTAACTTTAAGTATATCATTTTTATTTTGGTGCAAATAAAAAGATAAAATGAATTTCAAGTTGTCAAAATTCCATTTACATAATAAGGATAAAAGAAATTAAAGATGAAAGTTGTAATATGTTTACAAGTGAAATTAAAGATAGGGAAATTTTGAAGAAAAAGTTCCTAGAATTAGATTTATGTTATAAAATTTTTAAGTACACTAACATTTTTATATTGCAACCAATAAAGGATTAAAACTTTAAAAAAAAAAAACATATATTAAGATATTGAAGTAAATCTTAAAGAAGGTATAATAAAACTTAAAAATTCAGTACAAAAGATGTATGAAATCTTAAATATATCAGATAAAGCTGTAGAAAAAGA
>JABUQX010039159.1:55000-60000 GCA_015478945.1 Trachelipus rathkii
CAAAAGCCTAAAAATAAAATTGTATTGTAGAAATTTTGATTCCTTTGCATTCATTGCCTGCTTATCTAGGATTTGGTCTCTCTCTCTCTCTCTCTCTCGTATATATATGAGGAGATATATATATATATACATATATATATATATATATATATATATATATATATATATATATATAGCATATATATTATATAAAGATATATATATATATATATATATATATATATATATATATATATATATATATATATATATATAATACACGGTAATTATTTTTGCATATATTTTCACACATGTTATTTCTCGCACAAAAAATAAACACAAGCTCCCCCCGTAAAATGCGAATAAACTGACTTTAGTGTCTCTGACTCTCTATATACAAGTAAAAGAAGGACATTACATGGACAAATCTAGAAACTCTGTAAAATTTGAACCTTAATTTTATATGAGAAAACTTCCTAAGGCAGAAATAGAAGCCAAACTTAACATTATAAAAAGTACTATAGGAATTTGAATTCTTTATTTTCGTATGTTGCTATATTGTCTTATTTTTAAGAACTAATAAAGTTTGTTTTAGGGCCGCAAAAGTAGAGCTCAAATTTTATTTAATTGAATATGGTTGAAATAAATACGCACAATTTGCAGTTGGAAAAAAGGATTCCTTTGTTATTTTATTAATTACTAATTTTTATGTACTAAATTGTTAAAAAAATTCAGATCACTTTTTTCTTTGACAAAATTTCATATTTCTATCAACATCCTATGCCTGTCATTTTTAATTTGGAGGGGCTGGAGCCCAGCTCATAAAGACGAGCCGCCACTATATATATAACACACATACACATACACATATATATTATTATATATATATTATTATATATATATATATATATATTATATATATATATATTATATATTTTTAGTTATATATTATATTATATATATATATACATATATATATATTATATATTATATTTATATGTGTATATATTATTATATATATTATTACATATATATATTATTTTATTATATTATTATTATTATTATATTATTATTATTATTATTATTATTATTATTATTATTACATATTATATTTATTATATTATATTATTATTATTATTATATATTATATATATATAAGTATATATATATATATATACATATATTATTATTATTATTATATTATATATATTATAGATATATATACATATATATATTATTATTTATATATATATATATATTATATGTTACATATTATATGAGCATATTATATTATTATTATTATTATTGGTTAAGTTATTATATTATTATTATATATATTATTATATTATTATATATATATATATATATATTACATATACATGAGTATATATATATATATATATATATATATATATATATATTATTACATATTATTATATATGCATATTATTATAGCTGGTCAGCTCAGCTAGCCAGCTAGCCAGCCATTGAAGGCCAGCCAGCCAGCCAGCCATTAGTATGTTGCTACCTAAACCTACCCTATTAATTTAAATGCCTACCGCAATAGCGTCTTTTTGGGGCTTATAGAAATAATATATGTATTTTCTTAATCATGGATTAAAACAAAGAGTACTATATTATTACTAAGAAACCATTATTTAACGTATTGGAAATTCTCAGCCACCGGTCGTGGTTTCAGCATCCAAATGAGTGGATCTTTCTTATGCTAGAAGTCTATAGAAAAGGGTGGATTTGTATGTTATAATAGATTGTTATGTTGTATGTGTTGTTTTTAGTGATGGTAGGTATTGAGATTAGCGTAATTCATTATTCGTAAATATGTAAATATTACAGAAAATCTCCTACTGACGCAATGTGCCTATTCAGGTAGCCTGATCGAAACCGAAATCTTGTATTTTGGTTTGATAATCGGCAACAAGAGTATAATAGAATAACAGGGAGTAAAGCTCTGTATAAAGAGTTATCTTATATATGGTTGTATAGACCCTGAATTATATTAAAAGTATGTATGACGATATAGTGAAGCAAGAATAATGAGTGAGAGAGAGAGAGAGAGAGAGCATATATATATATATATATATATATATATATATTATATATATATATATATGTTGTTATATATATGTATATATATAAATATATATATATATATATATTAATAGTGGAGTGAAACAGGGATGTATTTTGTCTCCTTGATTATTTAATTTGTATCTGGATAGAGTGGTGAAAGAATTAGAGGTGGAGGTGGTAGGGGACTGATAGAGAATGCAGGGTGCCCTGCTTATTGAACGCAGGTGATTTGGTTTTGTGTGGCAAATTGGAAAAGCAATGAGTACGGTAGAGGTTGGCAGGGTGGCGAAAGGAGGTATGGAAACAAATGAGATATGGTGATTACGGTAGGTGAGGAGGGTCCGCTGTAGAGACATGTTGGATGCTGAGCAATTGAAACAAGTACCTGAGTTTAAATATTGAGGATATTTGTTGTTGAATGAGAACTAAACGGATCATTCAGAATGTATTAGAAAAGTTGTGAATGATAGGAAGGTGACTGGTGCAAGTCACATTCCTTTCCTTCAGACATTCTTTTACTGATCCACTTTTTTCTTTCTATCTTTCGCCGAAAGACCACCCATCGCTAGCGACCAGCGAATCAAACCACCATGACAAACTTCACATGCAGCTGCGTCTGGCTACCTGCAAGTCTCTTCACATTCATCTCTTTAATTTACGCCTTTCGCATCTGGGTCACGCCCCTGATTATCCATCTGAATAAATTGGAATTATACTAAGCCTTCTTATCGGCACGGCTCACAATTACATCATCGGAAAACAACGCCATGCAAAATTTAACGTACCGGTGACGACCTTTGTTCACCAGACGACAACCATCACTTTCCCACGATCACTTTTCTGACACGAATCGATCCATACTCATCAAACAAAGACCAGCGATAACTGTGTACGACACCCTGGCTCACCATCCAACATGGGCCAGCACAGCGACTTCGGCCACCGTCATCAATCACCTACTTTTTTATTCATTATTTGTTTTTCCCCCTCCTTTAACATACCTCGTCAGCTGACACTTTCTCGGTTTTTGATGCACACACAAAACAAATACCCGTGTTCAATACAGGGCGACCCCGACCCCAATAAATTAAATATCAAAGTAAACATATCCCGCTCAATCAATCATTAATATATATATATACAGATATGGCATATTGGTTATTGTTATTGTATATATATTACTCTATTATATAGTTTTGAATGTATATATTTGCGCGCGCGCATATATATATATATATATATATATTATTATGCTATTGCTATTACATATATATAAGCGCATATATATTTATTTTACATCATCGTTCAATTTATCGTCACACATGTATCAATATTCGTATCTCATCGTCAACAACATATAGAATCAACTTTATACAGATTTCCTCCCATAATTTGATTATGATTTGCGAAGCTGTCCAAAACCAGTAAGACTCGGATTTTTCGAGGCTGGTTTCCAACAGTGATTTAGGCCTGTTAGCCAGAGATTTTCTGGTTAACAGTACTCATTTAACAACACCACGCTGTCTCTGGCCACGCAACACGCGGTTCATTAGGTCAGCGCTGGGGATCGTTTAGCATGCAAAGACGGCGACTTCAGCCAGCCGAAGCGGATGGCCTTTGTGTTTAACCACTTGACGAAGGCCATATGACGACTTCCGCGCCAGCATTAGTTGCAACAGAACCCTCAAATAAGGGGCAGAGGTCATGCTGCATGAACTGTTCAATCGATCTCGTCGATCTGAACGTCCAACTGAACAAATCTGTATATATGTTACATGGCATATATATGAGATATATATGGTATGGCGCAGGCAGAGGCAGAGGTGAGGTGAGTATATATTGGCTATGCGGAGATATATATAGTTTATTATTACACATATTATATTAATATTGGTTATATATATAGATATATGTTAAGAAGGAGGCGATATAGTATGCAGAGGTGAGAGAGAGGCATATATATGGTTTATATATATATATGGAGATGATGATATATATGTTATTATTATTATTATATATATATATTTTTATTATGTATATATATATTTATATATTATTATTACATATATATATAATATATATATATATTATTATTATATATATATTATTATTGTCATATATATTATATATATTATATATTATTATTATTATTACAGCTATTAGCATATATATATATATATTATATATGATATTTATATATGTTATGAGGTTATTATTATATATATATATATATATACATGATATTATATATATATATATGTTATACATATATATATATGAATATACATATATTATTATTATACATTATTATTATTACATATATATATATTATTATATATATATATATATATATATTATATATTTATATATATATATATATAAACATATATATATATATATATATATTATGTTATATATACATATATATATATAGATATATATATTATTATTATTAATATTATTATTATTAGATTTATATATGATATTATTAGTATATACATATATTAATGCATATTATTATTACAGCCATTTAATGAATAGTTAGTTTCAGCTTGTTAGTTAGTTGTTAGTGATGTTGCTAATGCAAACCTCACCCCATATTACCTGGGGAATGTTGTCACGCAATAGCGTCTTTTTTATTATGGAAATAAACATGTATTAATCAAGCATTTAAAACAATGTTATAACTGAGATTTATACTGTCTTCTGTTTTTGGTTTAACGCATTTGGAAACTGAGTCACCACGTGGTTTCATCCAAATGAGGATCTCTTATGTTGTATTCGAGAGAAAGTGCAGTATTTTTGTAAGGTTATAATGGATTATGAGATCGGTAATAAAAGATGCAATGTTTTAGTGGTTGAGAAAATAGATTAGGGCTGGATCTGATTATCGCAAATTGCAATTAAATATTACAGAGTCTCCCACGGAT
>JABUQX010039159.1:65000-72500 GCA_015478945.1 Trachelipus rathkii
AGATTTAAACGTATTTTTTGAAAGCTAAATTTGAGTTATTTTTTTTTTGTTTCTGTATATATGTTTTGTAACATGAGTTGCTAAAAACCAGTCTGAGGGGTACAAGTCCCCAGGATCAAGAGTAATGAGGAACCCGTAAGTTTTTTTTGAATGTTCCATATAATTACATATTTTTTATGTATGTTTATTTTAACTTTCTTTTTCTAATCTTTTGTACATATGTCATGTCCACAGGTCTTTTCTTCTCTCGATGTTTTTTTATTTTATCGCTTGAATCTGATGATGCTGTTGCTGCTTGAAGTTTATTATTTTTACACACACAAAACATGTTTTTCTTTTAATTACTAACTTTATAAGAAAATGGAATGAGTGCGGCCTTTGCATGTGTGAGAGAATGTGTTGCGAGTGATTAACCAACCACACTTACCACCAAATCGCTTGTCACTGGGAGCTTCCGCCTGCCGCATGCCCCACCAGCCCACTGCTTACGTTACCATCTTTTATTTTCCTGGGTGACGAAAGACCTCTCATCTTCTAAGTATTTTGACAAGGAAGAAATCGCCCTCAATTTACAAGGTAGTTACCTCTTGCTATTAATTTTTTTCATTTGTTTACAGGATATAGTCATAGAGTATAGTATTTTTTAGGTTAGGCTAGTAGGTATCTTAAATATTCTGCCCTCAGGGGTGCCCTAAACTTTTCCTTTGTCCGGAGTAAAATCCGCGACATACTTTTTGGCGCCCAACGTGGGGCATTTTTGAGGTGCAGAGAGACAGTCTGCGAAGATGGAGAAGTATGAGAAGTTGCTAGAGGAGAATCAGAGGTTGCAAGAGCTGTATGAAAGGGAGAAAGAGCAGCGAAAGAAGTTAGAGGATGAGAATGCGGAGTTGTTACGAAAGTTGGAAAGTATGGGAGAGAGTGTGAAGAAGATGGACGTTGAAAATAAGGAAAGGTTTGCAAGTCTTGAATCTAAGATAGCCAGAATTAATTTAGTTGATGAAAGACTGAGTGTTGCTAGTTTTCCGAATGGACAAGAAGGAGCTTTAGGAGGTTTTGAGACTGTAGATAAAGAAGGGAGGAAAACTCATTCTACTCCCAAGGATGAAATACTTGAAAAAGAGGATGAAGTAAAAGGTGAGAAAAAACCTGGTAAGAAAAAGAAGCAGATAAGTAGGAAACAAAGAAAGATTATGAGGATAGACAGAAAGCAAAAATTTTGTGTTAGTGCAGATGATTCTTTGTATAGTGAGAAAGATGAACAAGGCAAGAATGATTACATGAGTTATGGAGATGAGTCTGAATCTGAGAGTGAAAGGTCTGGTGTGGAAGTGCATAAGGGAATTTTGATACGAGAGGTTCCTAGAATAGAAAAGTTTAATGTGTATAGTAGTAGAAATGTAAATGAGTTTTTTGATGAGTTTGAAAACTATTGTAGGCATAAGTATCCAGATCATCCGGGTTATTGGGTGAAAGAGTTAGGAGAGTGTATGGAAGGTAGAATTTTAGAGTTTTATAAGAATGTAACCAGTGTGGGTACAGTAAAGTATGATGTGGTGAAAGAACGTGTGTGTGATCAGGTGGCAAGAGTAAGAGGAAGTATAAGATTTAAGAGAAAGGATGATTTTGAAAAAGCAAGAATAATGAAGAATGAGAATTTAGATAGTTATGCTCATAGGTTAGAGACATTGGCAAGAAAGAAGTATGGAAATGAAGGTATAGATGAATCGAAAGCGCTTGTAAGAAAGTTTTTAGATACTGTTCCAGAGCAGGTTGCTGAATGGTTTCACCTGAAAAGGAAAGAGAAAATGCGTTTGGGATCTGATAGGTTAAAGTGGGGAGAGATTTTGGAAATGCTGGAAGACAGACCGTTTGATGAAGAAGGGAAATATTACCCAAAGATTAAGGATAAAGTAGAAGTACAGATGGGGAGGAATTTTAGCCAGGGTTGGTATGATTGGCGCGGTGAACGAGAAGGGAAACAGACTATAAATGATAGGATGAATGCTAGTGTGCCAGTTCATAAATCTTACAGGGATGCGGTGATGGATCATTCGTTAGAAGATGTAGTTACAAGAGTAGTTAGGAAATGTTTAGGAGAAATAAATGGAGGAATGGGAGGTAGGAATTATAGTATAAGTAACCACCGGCAGGATAATGGTATGAATAACAGAGAGAGTGGAAATGTTGCTGAAAGACCTACCGTATATTATGTGAATGAGAGAGAAGCAGCTGTGGGACAGAGGATGCAAAGAATGAATGAGAGTGGAAGGAATGTGAATGAATGGCAGCAAGCGGGGTGTAGTTATTGTAAAAGGCCTGGTCATACAATAGCTGCATGCAGGAAAAGAATGAGATCGTGTTTTGGATGTGGTGGAGTAGGACATTTTGTGTATGAATGTAGGAATCCCAAGAGTAAATGTTTTGAGTGTGAGCAGTTGGGGCATGTTAGAAGGTATTGTCCGAATCTAAGGAATGTAGGTCATCCAGGGTTTAGCCAAGGGTCACCAGGAAATCCAGTGACCTATTCAATGGTTGGACCACCGGTGCAGCAGGTTACTTCACCATTACCTCAGCACCCACAGGTAAGTCAGCCGATGCCTCAACGCCAACAAGCTTCTCAAGAAGAGGTGGAACGTCAACTTGCTACTGGGTCGGGAAACATGTAGGTGTGGGGTCCAAGTGTACGTGTGGGGCCCCACTTAATACAAGTGAGACTGAAAGAGATGTGACAGTGGGTTTATCAGTTATGAATGTTTTCTTTGGTATAAATGATGGTATAAAACCTAGTCACTGCATGAGTGTGAGAGTGAAAATCAGAGGAATAGAAGTTGATGCGTTGCTTGATAGTGGGTGTGGTAAAAATCTAATATTTAGGGATGTGTTTGACAGAGTTCAGTTGTGTGGGGCCCAGCTGAGAGAGATAGATGGGGAACAAATTAAAGGTCTTGGTATGGTGCCTGTCAGTATTTTGGGTTCTGTGTATGAAAAAGTAAGTATGGCTGGAGTTCCTATGAAAGAGTGTGAGTATTTTGTATTAGATAAGGATAGCAGTAACTATGATATGATTTTAGGGGTAAATTTTCTTAAGATTAATAGGTTGATTATAGATCCAGCAAGGAGATATATTAGGGGTACAGATCCAGAAGAAGGGGAAGAGTGGGGAGTATTCTTAAAATTCCCAAACCAGAAAGATCGGAAATATTTGAAAGGATATCAAGTGTATGCAAGTGAGAATGTTAAGTTTGATTCAAATGAGCCTAAGAAAGTTAAAGTGGCATGGAAGAAAGATGTTGGGGAAGGTATGCTTGAAAGTTTAATGGTTATGATAGATGGTAGCTTTGCCAAGGTGAAAGTTAAAAGAGTGGCTCATGTGTATGATGGTATTTTAAATGTAGATGACCCTTTTGTTTATGTGCAAGTGAGACCAGATAAAAGAGGGCAGAAGCTTAGAGCAATTCAAAATGGTGATCTGTTGGGACGAATGTATACAGTTGTAGATGAATGTGACTTGTTTGAAGGCTTAGATGGGGAGAGGTATGAGTGCTATGCAAGTAATGGTGTCGAGGGATCACAGTTGCAAAAGGATAAGGAATGGACAAGAGAGAGGTTGCTGAGTGAGTTAGATATAGGAGATCAGTTGACTGATAGGGAAAAAGAAAGAATGATTGAAACTTTGTATGAATGTAAGCATGTATTAAGTAAGGGTGATAATGACATTGGGAATGCAAGGTTGTCTGAATTTCGTATAATACTGACTGACTCGACTCCTATTTACCAGCGACCACGACGTTTCCCTAAGCCTGTAACTGACGAGATTGAGACCCAGTGTGAAGAGTTAGTGAGAGCGGGAGTTTTGCAAGAAAGTGAATCACCATGGAATAGTCCGATTGTACCTATCCGAAAGCCAGATGGAAGTTTGAGATTGTGTGTAGACTATAGAAAGGTGAATGAAAGAACAGTGAAAGATAGATTTCCTATGTGCATGATTTCTGAATGTGTATATTCAATGTATGGGATGAAAGTGTTTACAAAGATGGACTTGGTTAGGGGGTACTATCAGATGCCTCTTGAAGCATCTGCTAGACCTGTGACAGCTTTTTCGACGGCACGAAAGCATTATGAATGGAAGCGATTGTCTTTTGGGTTAGCGAATGCACCTGCAGCATTTCAGAGAGCAATTGGGGGTTTGTTGAGTAAGTGGAAGAATAATGTACTTGTGTTCATAGATGACATTTTGATTATGACTGAAACGTATGAGGAACATTTGAGTATGGTAAAAGATGTGCTTGAAACATTAGGGGGTTGGGGTGAAAGTGAAACCTGCAAAGTGTGAATGGTTTAAGAAGAATGTAGAGTTTCTAGGACATGTTGTGAGTGAATCTGGTCTTCTGAAATCTCCAAAGTATATGAAGAAAGTATGTGAGTTTCCGAGACCCAGAACTGTGCGAGAGTTGAAATCATTTTTAGGATTGATAGAGTTTCAGAGAAAGTTTATAGAGGGGTGTTCAGGGATTGCTAAGCCTTTAACTGAACTGACTGGAATGAAAGGTAAGACTGTTTTGGTGTGGGATGATAGAATGATTGAGGCTTTTGAAAAGTTGAAAGAATGTGTGGTGAATGATTTGGAACTGGCTTATCCAAACTATAGTATGAATGCTAATCCCCTTGAGTTATATACTGATGCTAGTGGATTTTGCATGGGAGGTTGGTTGTCACAAGTACAAGAAGTGAATGGAGTAGAGGTTAGAAGAGTGATTGGGTACGTTTCAAAAGCCTTCAGTACTGCAGAGCGAAAGTATTCAACCATTGAGCGAGAGTTGTCTGCTATTAGATTTTGTGTGAAAGCATTTAAAGGATTTTTGTATGGTGTGAAGTTTATTGTACGAATGGATCATCAACCTTTGGTATATCTGCACCGTATGCAAACAGTGGATAATAGGATTGCAAGAACAAAAGAGGATTTGAGTGAGTTTGATTATGAGATTGTATATACACCTGGTTCAAGTAATGTGATTGCTGATGGATTGTCACGAATGACTAGAGCGAATGAGGAAGAAGAGCAGAGTTTGAATCTGGAGTATTTGCCTAAAGGTTTATTAAAGTTACAAGAGAGTAAAGGGGGAGGTGACTCTATGTTTGAAAGTATTTTATATGGATTGAAAGATTTGAGGGAAGTGGGTTTAAAATGTAATTTGCCAGAAAATGTGAATGCTTTAAGAAAAGAAGTTATGAATGAATGTGTTAAACACCCTGAAAAATTAGGAATCATGAAAGTTAGGAATTATAAGAAAGAATTAGAGAGTATGTGTCAGCCTGGAGTTAAACCTATTTAGAATGTATTAGTAGTAGTGAGTGAGTTGTATGGAGTGACAGTGTATGTACATTATGGTTGTGAGAAACCGATTGTGTATAAGTCAGAAAAACTGAGGAAAAAGGAGTGTATATTTGTGCTACATTTGCAATGCTTAGATGACTGTCATTATAATTGGGTAGTGGAGAGAAAGAATTATGAGAGAATAATGGATGAATCAGATGGTGAATTAAACAAGATTGTGTATGAATCTGAAGTTGAATGTGGTGTTGATTGTGAAGTCCATGTAGAAGGAAGTATAGTTAAAGGTAGCAGGAGAGATTGTTTTCATGGTGATAGGTGTATGACTGTGGATTTAAAAGTAAAAGATAGAAAGTTATGTGGTTTAATTGATACTGGGGCACAGTTAAGTTTAGTAAGTAAAAGTGTGGTAAATGACTTAAAAGGAAAGGTGAGGGACTTGAAAGTAGTACCAGTTCGGTTAAGAATTCGGGGCTTAGGGCAGGATGAAGTGAGTGTTTCTGAAGCAGTTGAAATTAAATTTTCGGTAGGTAGTCCAGGAGTTACAATGAATCAGATATGCTTGGTAATGAATGATGTTGATTTACCTTTTTGTTTTTTGTTAGGCATGGACTTTTTGAGTGAGAATAGATTAGTTGTAGATATGGTTGGTAATTCTTTAATTAAAGGAGATGAATGTATTGCAACATTTTGTATGGATGAATCCGAGAGATTAGATATGGCATTTGCTGGAGTGATTGAATTGGATACAAGAGATGAAAATGAGGTTTTGAGTGATCATGATATTTGGGAAATGCAGCAGATGAGTTCAGAAATAAAGGAGTTGAAAAAATGTGTTAAAGAAAGTAAGAATGTGAGTGAATGGCCTAAGGAACTGAATGACTTTGCTAGGTATAGGAATAGGTTTATGATTGATGAGGATGTCTTTTGTTTTGTAAAAATGGCGAAAGATGAATTTCAGGGTTGTGTTCCTGTGATGTCTTTGAAATCCAAGAGGACTGGGAATCGGCAAGTAGTACCAGATGGTCATCCAGGGAAGCGAAAGTTGGTAGCATTGATGAAGAATGTAATTTTCCATCCTTATTTAATTCGAGTAGCTGTGGATGTTGCTACCACATGTGAAAGGTGTCAGAAGCGAAAGTGGCAAAGTCAGATTGTGCGTCCCCCTATTACAAAAATAGAAGTGAATGAACCATTTGAACTAGTTGCTGTTGATTGTGTGAGTTTGCCTAGAACGAGTCATGGGAATGTGGGTATGATTGTGATGGTAGACCATAGATCCAAGTATGCCTTTGCTGCACCTTTAAAGAATAAAACTAGTGCGAATGTTGCAAATGTAGTGAGCATGAATCTTTTTCCTATGATGTTTGCAAGGCCACAAAAGATTTTGTCTGACAATGGACCAGAGTTTAGGGGTGAATGTTTTGAAAGAATGTTGAAAGAGCATGGGATTCAGCATGTGATGATAACTCCTTATATGGCGTCGTCGAATGGATTGGCTGAAAGAACTGGTAAGACTTTGTGTGAAATGTTGCGAATGATGACTGAAGACTTGTATGGTTGGGATCAGGTTTTAGGGAAAGTCTTGTTTGCCTATAATAGCACGTTGCATTCCAGCTTGGGTACATCTCCACGGGAGTTTTTGCTAAAATTTGATAGTAGTATGAATGAAAAGGTGCAGTTGCCTGAGAGTGGAAAGCAGTACTGGAGGAAAGCAAATGAAAAGTTTCGATCTTTCAAAGTAGGGGATTGGGTTATTAAAGAAAAGATTGTGATTGGAAGAACGAATGAAAGTAAGATGGATGATAAGTATGTGGGTCCTTTTCAGGTGAAACAAGTATGGTCGAATGATTTGACGTATGTGCTAGAAAGAGTGAATGAAAATGGTGACATAAGTCAGGTTAGGGCTCATCAGAAGCAGTTGAGACTTTGGAGAATGCCTCCTGAATATTTGGTTCTGCATCCTGCATATGGGGTTTGGAAGGAGAATGAAAGTTGGTTAAAGAATGATAGTGGAATGAATGAGTTGAATGATAAAGAGATTGTGTTTATACAAAAGAAAGGTAGGAAATCCAAGAGGAGAAAGACTCGGAAAGTAGTTCCAGATTTTGATGAAAAGTCTAAAGCAGATAAGGAACAATTTAGAGAGGAATCGTTTGTTGGGTTTT
>JABUQX010039160.1:0-26018 GCA_015478945.1 Trachelipus rathkii
GAGAGATTAGTAATACTTGTTAATACATAACACTTTGATATCAAAATAATCTGAGTATCTTATTGCACAACAGTGGTATTTATATATTATGCACTCATAGAGATATTATAACATACAGATTAAAAAGGTAAATAATAAATATTGACGCGATTCACAATACATCTCTCAAGATGTATTTCGGTTATTCACATTCTTAGGGGGTGACTCCATTTCAAAAATTGATTGACTTTACATCCGCTAATTTCATCCGGGAAGGACCCAATTGGCGGTGTTCCCCGCGTTCGAGAGAAATAATAGATGATATTCTCATATAACGATCGCCGTCTATTAGGATAATGGACTCATTTAAATTTAATTTTGGTATCCTTAGTAGGATGAGTGAATGAGATGATAAGGGTTTAAGAAAACTTATATAATAGTTAAATCACATGATTAGTAGGTTAAATTAAAAATTGGGTTATACCCTAGTTAATTGGCAGTATAGTATAGGATAGTATTGACTAGGGTGTACTCGATTATGAGTCTATTATATATATGAATAGTAATAGAATGATCATAATGTTAAATAGTACTTTATAACCGTCAGTCAATTATGTAGTTATCGATATAATATTAAGTATGAAATATAGAAATGTCCTACGAATGTAGATTTTAATTTTTAATTTTATAACTACTTCTGTGATCATTGCCAAACAATATTCACAGAATGGTTATTGGAGTCTCCAACATTTCGATATGCATTGCATAGCTTCTAGCTTCTCTCGTGCCCTGCACTAACTATTGATAGGACTGACCGAGCTGTAGTTGTACATAGTTCGTGTCCTGCGCCCCCTCCCCGAGGACAATTGCGTTAGGCAGGAGCTAAGAGGTGGCGCTTACTCTCTTCTATATTAATAATTTAGAAATATTGTTGAGTAATAGTTCTCACTTAGATGGTAACTGCATGTTCCATTAGGGGGGCTCGTGTTGTTGATTTCTGTGTGAAGTGTTTTGTGATGAGCGGCCTCTGTGTGTGAGAAGCGACCGCCTCGCCCCTAATGAGTTGCGTTATACTATACACACATATGTAAATGCAAAATTAACAAGAATTAACTAAATTGAATAGAAACAATCGGAGAGAGATGCCTAGGTTTGTAGGTACCTGCTACCCCTTGAGCTATTCATTACTTGTTGTTTAATGCTGCGTACAATGAGACTGACATTACAAGTCTTTATTACTTCAGTCGTGGGGAATCTTTATTGAATTTTCCTATTTTATGAGTTATAAAACTTAGTTAGGTGATATTTATTTATTACTTTATCAAAGCTTGATATTTAAAAATTCAATAATTTAAAGCAAATATATACGAGGATCGCGTTCAGTCACATATCTTTTATTTTAATACCTGCTTTAATTTATTTTTACTGTCTATATATACTTATGTGAATACTTGATTGAATGAAGATCTCGACAAAAAATAATGTACATGCGTCTCTAATCTCAGACAGGGGAAGGATATGTGTTGATGACCGTAAAATTGTGAATAGGTTAAGTTTTTGTAGTTGTATGTTATTGTTTTTTGTGTTCAATTTCTAGGAAAGTATTAGATCTCAACAGAGAATATCCTCTGTATTTCAATAGTTAACATCAAGTTTTTCTACCATGATCTAGTGTGACAAATTCATTTTCTCATCATATCATATGATTTAATATATTTTTTGAACAACATTAAAAGAATAAAAAGTTTACTTTTATGTGATACATATAGAATATGAAACTATTTTTATTTATTTTATACTCATTATTATTATTATCTAATAATGATTACTATATAATAATATGAGCCTTGTAATATTATTCACATTGATAATTAGGGCAATTAACTTTTATTAACACATATTACTAATAAAACTTTTATCTTTAGTTAATATAAACTAAATATGTTTTAGTATAATTTTATGTAATGTTTATACAAGCAGAATATTTTTATGTTACCTTATGCTGTATAAATGAAACAAAAGTCTTTAATTTTTATAGAAATTCTTGAATTTATTACATATTTCTTGTATTGATTATAAAGCTCACATAATCAGATGAGATGGATCAAGTGTGGATGGAGAGTGTAAAGGGGTGGTTCGATGGTGTTGTGAAATAGTATCTGGTAGAGTTTTGAATTCTATTGATCCAATTGATATCTTTTTTATTAAAAGTCTATTGCGAAAGTTTTGTATACACGTCATAAGAGTGTTAGTGAAAGTGCTTTATCTCTGGAGTGATTGTTGATATTGTTTATGCCAATACATTGATAAAAATTGTCGTGGAGTAATCACAGAGCGTTCACTCACGGTAGAGCGTAGCGACAATGTGGTCGAGAGAGATCAGGGAGGCGGGCGTCGTAGTGAGTTAAGGATTTATCAAATTTTTATACGATAGGCGTGTAGAATGTAGTGCATAAATGCTATGAGAGTGAGTGTAATCTCTAAGAGCTAGAGAGAAATATAATTTTCCAATTATTAAAGAAATAGGAATGATGAACATAAAATTATGTCTTTAAAATAGATAAAGAGAGTGATTAAAGGCCAAATATATAAAATTATAAACTTAACGTTCTTTCCTCTTTTTGTCAATTAAAAAGAGCATATAATAATTTAGGTCTACAAAATGAATTTGTTAAAATATAATTGTCACAGATAAAAATAAAATGATGTACCCTAAAAATTACAGTTAACAATTAAGAGTTTAGGAGATGCGGCTAATAATGAAAAGAGATAAAAAAAATATAAATTGTATATGTTGAAAAGATATGGAATGTGTAGGGTAAAATACCCTCATTGAGTGAGAGAGAGAGAGTGTATATTATATATATAATAATATTATATATATACATAGGTATTAATGTGGCGAGAGTAGTATTATAGTGAGTGAGTGAGATATTATTATATAGTATATATATATTATATGATAATATAATAATATTTTAGAAAAGCGGAGTAAATTTTATTACGTTCATAGATAACGACCCAGCCTAGTTTTCAATAGCGGCTTATATATATTTAATATTATATATGTATATATACTCTGACTTATATAGTATACTCATATAATATATAAAGCTATATATGATATATAGTGATATATATATATATATATTGATATGATATATACATATCTATATAGTATATATATATCAGATCATATATATATATATTATATATACTATAAGTATGATAATAAGTATTTATATATTTGGGGTAGGCAGTTGTTTTAATGACGGTCCACCCTTCATGCCTTTAAATCTATGTAATAGTAATGTTTCTCAAAGTTCTATCCTATTCCCAACTCCTTTTCTACTTTTCATTTATGACCTTCTTTCAATCACTTCGTCTCCCTTCAGTTTGGAAATCGAACCTCTAAACAGCAATTAACGCATATAAGGGTGAGGGCCTTGGAGTAGCTTACTTCTATTCTTTCTCGTATCTCTAAATGGAGCAAAGAAAGCATAATATTTTCTACGCTTCAAAAACAGTTTCTTCATCTATCTCCTCGACATAATATTTCATGGAACTATAATGCCATCTTCTAAACATAACTCAAATCTTCTAATATTCTTAATATTCTGGGCATTTCCTTTTTCTCGTGACCTTCAAATATAAAGACACACATTATTTCTCTTTCTAAACAATTCATAAATACTTCTGTCCCCTTCGGAACATCAATTCTATACTCCATTTACCTGATCTGTTCGCCCTTGTAAGGAGTTTGCATAACATATCTGGGTGGTTCCACACACATTATTCTCCTTGGTAAGGTGCAATCTAGGGCTTTCTACATGTTAACACCCTTACTCTCAATAACACACTCCAATCTCTTTCCAGCCTTCGAACTATTGCATGCTAATCTACTTTATTAATCGGTGCGTGCTACTACTGATTCACCTCTAGTCAGAGGGATTCTTCCTCCTTTGAGGAAGTAGGCCCTTTCGTTTTCTTTACACACAAGTCTCATGATTTTTTCTTTCCAGACTTAACCGCTATTAATCATTCATGTACTCCACTTGTAAAGTCTGGAACACAATTCCTTCATTTATTTTTCCAACTTGATTTGACTTGCATGCTTTTTCATATCCCTCTGTTGGTACATATCGACTTTGATTCCACGTTTCTAAGTTATCTATGCAACTGCCAGTGAATTTGGTAGGTGGCTTTGTGTTGCACACCACACGAGATATGAAAAAAAAAATTTCCTTTATAACTGCAATGCTATCTTTGCAATTTATAGTTTGCTTTGTAATATGTATTAATTAGTTTAAGTAATACCTATTATTAGTATAATTTATATATGTATATACACTTATATTACTATTAATGGTTATTATATATATTTATATTTGAAGTTCTGAATTTTCGTTATCAGTATTATTATAGGTATAAGTATTATATAGAGTTATATTCTCAATTACTAAATCTATGCATCATTAGCGTACTATATTATTATTTATTTATGTTTAATATCTGTATGTATATATAATATATTGTATATGATAGGTAGTTCCAAAATCTAGGTATGTATGGTGGTATTATAGAATTCTTACATTTTATTTATAGTATTAGTGGTACTAGTTACATATTCTGGGGCTATATGTATATATTTGATGTGCTTGGTTTAGAAATTAAGAGGTAGTATGATATTATAGAGTTATATATTGGTTAATTATAACTCTTGTATTGTTTATCATGAGCGTTGTTACGTATCTAGTGTTTTTACTAAATGGTGAACCTATTGTGATTTAAAACAAATTCGAAAAACGTGATTTAAGAACTCTCTGGTGATAATCTCACTTTTTCTGTTTTTTCCTCTGTTCTGCTAATCCTAATTATTAGATCGTGAAGTTCACCTTGGCCCATTATTAATCCTGGACTACAAATTAGCTCGGACTACTGACTACTAATACATCTACCAACTACTTACTATCACTCTACTATAATTAGATAATAATGTAAATAATAATGATAATAAGTGATCATAATAAACAGATTCTCAAAAAAATAATACATGATATGCTATTGTTAACTAAGTAAGTAAACATAAATTAAAGTTTATCATATGAATGATATAATAATTTTTTTTATAATAGACTACTCGTAATAATGATAATAAAATTAATATATATAATATATACAATAATAATAGTTATCATATACAATAATAATAATAAGTAAATAATAAATAATAATATGATAATAAATATATATAATAATTAGATAATAATAATGGCAATATAATAATAATAATAATAATATCATCAATAGAAAATGATGGAATAATGAATAATAAGTAATTAATATGAATCAAATAATAATAATAATAATTGAATAATATATATTCTTTATAAAATAATAATAATAATGAATATATTATAAATAATTAATAATAATAGGATAATAAAAAATAAGTTGAATAATCAAAAGAATAATAATGAAAAAAAAATACATAAACAATTAATAATTCAGTATATTATTATAATAATATAATAATATAATAAAATAATATAATATAATCAATGAATAATCAACAATAATAATAATAGTAAACATATATAATAATAATAATTAATTAAACTATAATAAAAAAATAAAATAAAATATATAAGTAATATATAATATAATATAATAATATAATTATATAGATAGATGATATTAGTAATAATAATAATAATAATGATAAAATAATATAATGAATAATGTAATAAAATAATATAATAATGATTATAATAATAATAAATTAGAAAATTGGTCAACATTGCGCCCTTTTAAGTCCGAGTAAATGTTACATAGGGGGAAATTGCATGCGGTTGAGTGAAATCCTTTATATTGCAATTATTCAGTTGATAGACATTTTGACTGCATACTAAGAAGAACTGATAAATCGTCTTTTGTTTTGACCACAGACAAGCGATAAATATATTTACGAATCTTTTTCATGTCGTATGTCAACAAATGAATCATGCAAAAACTGAATTGTAGGAGTTTATTAAAGGCTTATTGTTTGTTTTTTAGTATATCAATTGTTACACTTCTGTGTGTTAGTTTTTTTGCTTTACGAGCCATAATTTCACTAGGTTGGCCGATCTGCACCGGGGCGGTTGGGTGGCGGTCGTGGTGCGCCTCATTTTGGTGCGGTGATGTGCGTGCGCATAAAAATTTCAGCGACCTGGTGTGGTTTGCGGTGGTGCGAAGAGAAAAATAAAAGGCGGTGGGTGTCGAGGCCGGAGAAAATTGAGTGGTGCGGAGTGCGGATGTGGCGTGGTGCGGACACTTGTTGAACGCAACCGCAGCCGCACCAGCTTCTCGACAAATTTCTAAAAATTCAAAAAGTGGAAAAAGAAAAATTGGATTGTGATATATATTATATATTATATCTATATAGTAGGATATATATTAAGTATTATACTATATATATACTATATAGAATTATCCCAGTAATATATTAGTATATATAGTAATATTATAGTATTCTATATATTATATATATTATATATATTTTATATATATATAGTATAAGTATATAGTTATGATCTCAATATAGATCATATTATATATTATAGAAGTTACCATTATACTATATTAATATTATATTATGACTATACGTAAATGCTATATTTATACCTTATATAGTAGGTACTACTTATATAGTATCATACTAGTATATATATATATAATATTTATTGATGTATATATATATCTTTTTTGCCTCTCAGTAGGATGTAGTTGGTCAGATTCATAAATAAGAGCGAACTTGAGTAGGAAAGTCAGGTCTACTCAAATGTCATATTTTTTGGAGGCAAGACAACCAATTAACTACTAGGATACATTTACGTTTAGAACAAACCGCTAGCCGTCTGATATTTCTAGTTCCGAGTGTTTTAATCACTTCTTAGCGAGTGACAGGTAAATCAAATAGTTTTCCACTTACCCGATTACCGTCCTGAGAAATGGCATCATGGCTGATGTTCTAGACGAATCATAAATTTAAGAGGAGTGAATGAGAGTGAGTGTTACATTTTTATTCATGACTGTCATTGGTTTGCTTATATAATTAAGCTACTCTTCACTGAGTAATAATTATTCGTATCGCACTGTCTTTAGAGACTGACTCGCCTAAGCTTACTGCCTCCAAGGATTTGAGAACTACTTAATAATAACCCTCCTCAACGCTCTGAGGATCGAAGTTTGAAGGCAGGGAGAGAGAGAGAGAGAGAGAATGAGTGACGATGGGGGAGGGGAGGGAAAGGGGAATGGTAGTATACCCCTCACGAGTAAACTGAGAGCTCCCCAACAGGTTTCACATCCGCAGAAGCCACAACCGCAGAAAATTCCAATCGCAACGAAGGCACCAACCGCAAAGACTTGTTTACCAGCTTTGTTCTCCTTTGTAAGTCACGCAAATCCGAAGGATTTTTTGTTAACACGAAAGGTTGCTTTTCTCTCCCTCTTACTTGTAAATTGCAATATCTATACAAAAAATGCCTCTAAAAGGTTAAAACAAACCCTCCATTAAAACAGTTCTGATAAGTAATGCTAAAAATATAACTAAAGCAATCAGTTTAATATAAAAATAAAAGATTCAAGTTTTTAATGTGAATAAACCAAATACTCTCTATTGTCTTCTTTATAATAACAAAGTTTATCATTTCTAACAACCTCAAATGAAATCATTTAAAACAAATTATAAAAACGTTTGTCCTGTATAACCTATAAAAAACCATTTGAATTATATAATCATAGCTAAAATATCTCAGAGTTCCGTTTGATTGAATTCAATTTTCGCTCCGTCCGCCTCCACATGCCACTGAGCACTGCCTCCAGCGGCTACGAGCACGAGGACACCTGATCATTGATTAGTGCGCCCTCTTCAGCCAATAGCATCACTTGTCTAAAGGACCTGTCCAATCAAAATCGGCGATACAAATGATGTAGGAGAAGACCCATAGGTCACGACCCATCTCTTACTGAAGTGAGGGGAAGGGAGATTGGGCAGAGGGGTAAGAGAAGCTCAGAGCATTGGGCAAATATGGCGGGTCAGGGGAAGGATGTAGGGCTAGCTTGAAGACATGGAATGGCATCGGAGGGAAAGACACAAGGGACATGGTTCTCCGGATAAGGATAAAAAGATTATGTTGATATATCGTCTTTCTCAAATTAGTGAGTAAACAGGATGTCCTTTCTACCTCTCGTTCATCCTTAACAATCAAAGACAATATATATTACTCCTATTACTTTATATACTTATAGGGTTTCCGTATATATATACTTATCGGCCTATTTATTATTACATAATATGATTACTACATACGCCCTGAGACTACTATACCGTATAGTATGTATTCAGGATGACCCTTCTTTAATTCCCCCGATCATATATAAATCTATATAAGTACTACTAAAAGGGTGTATAATATACGTAGATAGTAGGCTCTATATATCTATTACTATTAGTAAAGTCATGTTTTGTCTCACTAAGTATAAAATACGCGGTAGTAGTATAGGTATAGTAGTAATTACGTAATTACATTATGTGTATTGCATTTAGTAGTACGCTATCATAGTATTATATATATTTATTAATATATTTATTATATATATATAATATATATTAGATATATATTTTATATAATATATATATTATATTATTACACTATTTAAATATTAACTCTATACTTAAATATTATATATTATACTTAATATTAATTATATATATATATATATATATATATATATATATATTATATATATATATATAAATCTATTATATATATTCTACATATATATATATATAATTTATACTATTATATATCTATATATATATACTATATATATCTATATATCTCTATATATATATCATATACTATTATATATAGTATATATATCTAATATATAACTATCTAATATATCTATATTATATATATATATATATAATATATCTCCATCTTAATAATAAATATATATCTTACAAAATATATTTTACATATAAATAAATTTAAATAGTTTGACAAATAAATGTATTAAATAAAGTTTTTTTTCTTTTTTTATTTAGCTATTTTCTACAGATCGTAAGTTTATAATAATGATACTGCCTATTATGATACCTACAGAATCTTTTTATATCTATAGGTAAAGGATGTAATATTTAATACTCAAAATAAATCTTTATTGTGACCGTAAAGTGAACAAGAAGAACATTAGTTTTATAAAGTTGCTCCTTTTCCGATTTGATCTATGGCCTACTACCGATCCCTGATAAAAGTTGTCTGGAAATATAATTAATAATACATTTAATATTTAAAAATTATATTGCTTTTAAATATTTTCTATTCATTGAATATTGACCGTATATTGACGTCTTGTAATATTTATAATAAGGAACGAGAGACGTAATTAATAACTACTTGCTTTTAATTTCGCTTACACCTAACAAGCGTTTCGCTTAATATATATATAACCTTATATATGTAATAATAACCTCTGTTGTTTACTAATTACATAAGGACCCATGGACCTAATATTATAGGGGCTAAACTAAAGCTTAGGGACATACCCTATACATTACGTAGTACAGTTAAAAGTTATATATAGTACATAATACCCTTGTAAAGTGATATTATCATGTTGATTATTAGCTATATCTATACTATACTTATTTATATCTTATATATATATTATACATAGTTTTTGTCAGATAAAACATAACCTAGTTCTACCTATATATATATATAAACCATTCAAAAGAGGAAACTAAGCAAGAATTCACTGATTGAATAAAATGTATATATAAGAATGACATTAATAACTCTTTCATAGGTAAATCAAATAATGAATCATAAACCCATGTGTGTGTGTTATGTGTGTTTGTGTGTGTATGAAACCGTGAGAATTTCTAAGGTTGCGTAAAGAAATAATTTGAAGGTTTTGTCGCTGCCGGAGGCCTCCTTTCTTCAGGATGGAAGGAATAAATCTCTTCAAGCTTTGTTTTTTGTTTATAAATGATTTTGAAAGTTTTCGTTTGAGCCAATGACTAGAAAGATAGAGTGGAGACAGAATAGAGAGAGAGAGAGAGAGCAGGTAGTAGGCTGAGAGTATTGTATTTCGTATTTGACGGGGAGGTGAGAGTGAAAGTAGAGATGTATGATATCGTGGTAAGAAGAGATGATTGAGTTATGTAGAGCTTGTACATTCTGTATTTTGAAATACAGGTTTTTTCACGGGGGGCTCAGAAGAAGAGAGTTCGCATGTCTCGTACACTCAATACCATCACCGATACCGCCGACCCGGTGGGGACCCTACGAAGGGGCGGTTGGACACAACCGCGGTCTCGCAGTCCCGTTCCCTCCCCACATCTAGTTATCATCTAATCTATCTATCTATCTATCTATCTATCTATCTATTCCTAGTGTCTCCACCGGCTGCATAGCTATGTCGTCTATAATAGAGTCCGGATATCTTGCGCTCTTGTTCTTTCAGTCAATCCAAGAATCCGTTTCAAATGTCCGTTAAGCGTAACACCTTTTTACCTTTGTCCCATTTATAAAGCACTCTCTCAGGCAAAAAACTTTTAACAGGGAAACTTTATTTACCCATATACCTTAGACTATATTTTTTCCACTATATTATATTTATATTACATATTATATGATATATGCGCATTTAAATAATCTTAGGAGATAAATTATATACTATTCTTATTTAAAGTTTCAATATATTATATATTATATACTATATACATAATAAAATAAAAAATAACTTAGGTTATATTTATATACGAATGAGTATAAACTGTATATTTGCATGACCGCTCACAACTATAATTAGTACTTATATATTATATATTAGAATTAATTTACAGTATGATAATAAAATTATTTTTAAAGCGTTATATTAGTTATATTATATATTAATATATATATATATATATAACGTATATTATATATACTATATAAATACAGTATATATATATATATATCATATACTATATATAATATATATATATATATATATATATATATCATACTATACTGTATACTGATTATTATATATAATATATATTTATATATATAGTTAACTAATTATAGTTTACATATATTATTAACAGTATATTATTAATATATATTAATAATTATATATTATATATAATATATATATATTTTATATATATATAGTAAAATATATATAACTATATCATTTGTCTATATCTATATAATTCTATTTTATCTATATTTCTATATATATAATCATTATATATACTTATATATATATATATCTAATATTTCTACTATATATTATTATATATATCCTCTATTTTTATATATAATACTATTATATATATATATTAATTAATATATATATTATATAATATATATATTATAATCATTATTAATATATAATATATATATATATATATCATATATATATACTCATATATTAATAATATATATCCTATTACTATATATTATATATAATAATAATCTATATACCATCATATATATATATATATATATATATTATAATATCTCTATATATATATATTAATATATTGCTTAAGAATAAAGATAATGATTCTAATAACGAATCATAGAAATAAATCGCAAGTACAAACAAATATGTTGAGAAATACAGTGATAAAGATGTGTCAAGAGAAGACGACTGGTTAACGTGATTATTATACACGAGTTCTTGGGCGAGGACAGCTCCCAATTTAATCCACGCAATTAAAGGAGACTCTCTAAACTAACCAAGCGGTGGAGAATTATGATATGGTACAACACTTGGGCAATATGGGCAATGAATACCAGACGCTTCTCTTACATAAATGATGGTTTGAAGGGAGAGTGTATGAAGTTACAAAAATTTCCAGGTTAAAGCCATTACGGAAAATTAAGACCTTCAGAACGATACACCAAAGATTGGGCAAGTAAAGCCAAGAGGTAGTGTTGATTAACATTCCCCATTAATTCTCTTTGTATAATTTACTCGATAATTATTTTCCACGCCGGGCTAAGTGGAAATCAATCACCAGGATTGAATCTTACTGACACAGTTACGTATCGGTAGTATATGCGACACCGGTTCACCGAATTGTTAGCTTATTTAGTGTTTTCGCCGAACCTTGATTATTATCTTATCTACCCCTACCACTCTCCTGTTATCAAGGTTTCCTACCATATTACTATATTTACTCAACGTTTTACTTCTATTTCTATATCTCTAATAGTATATTTCTATACATTGGTATATTTAATTATTTACTATTTCATAGTACATAATACTATATTTATATTATTATTCCCTACATACAATACACTATTTCCTACTACCCTTCCTCTCCTAATGGCTCACTACCTGTGTTTATTTATTTAACGGTATTGTTATACCTGATTTAAGTAAATGTTTTATCATATTTTATTATTATCCTATATTATTATTCTGTCGAGAAATTGAGTAGAAGTAGTGAGTATATGATTACTCATTATAAACTGTATTGATGAGAGCTTGTGTGATTCGTCAAAGGCACTACTAGGTAGATTTGTCAGACAGTTCGTGTCTTAATCAATAATAAATTTTAGAAGAACCTGGAAAACTGGAAAGTCTGCTCTCCATATAACGAATAATTGATTCCACGGAAGACTGAAAAGCATGCATTATAAATTAGTATTCATAGGATGTTTCAGAAAATATTTGATAAAGTACCCATACCTAGGCTGCAATGAAAAATGGTCACGAAATATGGAACAAGTATAGTAGTCTTCCAACGGAGTCATAAACGGGACATAATGTCAATGGTGTGTCTTAGACCATCTAAGCTATAAACGACAATATATGATCTTTTATAAATTGCTTTTAAGAATTTTTTTCACAGTTATCTCTCCTTAAAATAGGTAATTATTAAATTAAGCATAATGCTTCTTGATTTCTAGATATATATTTATTATACAATCAATTGTGCTGGAGATTGTTTGGAAAGTTAGATTATTTCTCGTACGGATAATTTCTGTTGCGTCTTATACGGGCATGTCGACCTGTGTCTATCTCTTATATTATAGTACTAGTTCAGCAGGGAGAATTGAATCAATACTGTAATAAAGTTGGACGGGCAATTTGAATAAAATCGGGGAGATAATCGTTCTTACAGGTGTATTACTGATGCATACTGAAATTTAAGCGTAACGTTCAAGGTGTTTGCAGTGGCGATAATGTTTATCGTGCGATGTTGTCATTTGTAACAGCTTGTTTTCTGCTAGGATCAATCATAGAGAAACTAGGAATTTTTGTGAAAAGTCTCACCGCTTCGATGGGTGGCAGATTTAGCCGAGGTTGATAGGATCGTGATGCTCGTTTCTTATTCAGGTTTCGCATTGCAATTCTTGGAATGTTTGAATAATTATTAGCTAATATGTTAGTTGAAATATTTTAGAAGGAATAGACGGATAGCATTAGATGAAAGGAAAATATTGGAGGAGAAGTTTTATATTCAATGGGTGTATTTCAGGCTGCTAACTTGAAACATATGAAGGTGAGGTCAATAAATTGAAGTGTAGTGAACATGCACTTAAAAGTGGACTTGGTATAGAGACTGTTAGTTTGAATGAGTTGCTCAGCTAACTTGTGTCAGGAAGTGATACGGTACTACACTTTAAGCTCCATCAAAGATTAGCAGATTAAAAAGATCATATTGACTTTAGGAGAGAGAATAAGATCCATGTAGTTAGGGTCTAACAAACGCCACTGGGTATTCGATGTTGTATACTCTCTGTAAACTGACGAATTGCAGCAGCGAGATCGCAGGATTTTGTATTTGGTAATAGGAGTGAGTACATTGTTTTCGAGGAATAACGAAGGTTCGCTCTTTATTATTGTCGAGGAATATAAATTACAGTAGCTTGCATCCCATCTTTCTTTAAATTTTCACAGAATAATTCTATAATCTATTATTGAATTATTAGGGGCGCAGACAGAAAGTTTTTCTGCTCATGGAGCACACAGCGATACTCACATTCTCTGTTATGATGAGAACTCTACATATTAGGTAAATACACACTATAAGTAGATTAAGCACTTTGTGTCAGAATTTGAGAGAAAGATGCACCATCCATGCTCAATCTACAAGAGTAAGATAGCATCAGGTACATCGATAGCGATATGGTACTGAGATTTATGACATAAGAGGTATTTTCTTATTACTAGTTTACATAAATAACGCTAACCGTTTATACTTTAATTGATCACATAATTTTTAATCTAATAATAGTAATTACGGTGTTGTAGGTCTACAGATATGAATGGTTGGAAAGTATTATAATATTATAATATCGTATAACTTAATAGTTAACATTGTATTTCGCTCTTTTTCATTTTGGCTTCAGAAGTGAACCCTTGTTTTAAAGCACTGGTTGTCTAGTAATTTTAACAAATTATTATTTATCTACATAATTGAATTTCATTGAATTGACAATGGAGCATGGGCAAGGAACCCACACTTCTGTGTCTGAACAGTTTCAATCTGTATGGACTAAAGATAGGATCTTAACGTAAAGTGAATCATTAAGTAGCGTAGGGTAGTATTGTCTAGGTTTGTTATAAAAAAATTATTTTTATACTAATAAATTATCTAAAATTCTTTATCTAAAACAGATGGAATGTAAGTAATGTTTTCACATGCATGATAATTGTGTAGATGTTAAGGGATAATTTTCATAAAGGAAATAAATATAATAATTATCCGATACATTCCCGGTTACGGAATTTATTTGGTCAATTAATATCCTCTATACCAGGAAACCTGTTACTCAATAAAATTATAACTATTATAATTCAGACCTCAATTCCGGTCGGTAATAATCACTAACATCATTTTCCGTAGTAGGTACCGGAAAATTCGTAGTAAAATACCTCTAAGGAAATATCTTTTTCTTAGACATTGATTTCTAATAAAGAAAAGTAAATCACAGAGAAATTCTGTGCATTAGGATAAGCTTTGATCAAGAATGCGAAGAAAGAATTTTATGAATAATACTTCAATCATAGTGATATATGTTCAGACGATTACTTTAGCAACAGTAAATAACTAGAGAGTTTGAGCTCAGGCGATGGATAAATAGAGACATTATACTCACATTAGTTAATCAATTTCTAATAATTTAATGACGCTATGATGAGAAGGTTAAGCGGTCAAAAGCAGGTGACGGAAAGAATACTTCAGAAAAAAATGCCAGACTACTCTGAAAAATTATAACATGACAGTAATTATTGAATGGGCTTTACCCGACAGAACGCTGTGTATCAACATTTTATCATACTCTCACTCTATAGTTAGATGTATATATATTATTACTATATGAATTAACGTGAACTACTTTGGGGGAAATTGTAATTTAAATAGTCTGTGTAAAATATGAATATCAACATTAGATATAATACACAATTGATATTTTTACGCTTGTTGCAGATCATAATTCGAGATAAACATTGGTGTTATGGTTGGACTGTATGTTAGTTCTGATAGAATTAGTAGCAGGTGTAAGCTCTCATGTTTGAAAATATAAACAATATCAATGCAAAACTAACCTTTGTCTATTTTGCTTTATTTGTCCAATGAGAGTCAGAAACCTCTAGTTGACTTTATTTAAGGGTAAAAAAAGGGAAACATCAAGAACAGGCTATATACATGTTAAATAGCCATCTGGAAGGTTATAGTAATAAATTGTATAACTCAGAAGATGCGAGGATAAATAATTTAAAAATGAAAGATAGATATAATCCGTCCAATTATATAAGATAATTTTAATACATCAAATTTTTTAGAATAATACCATAGTGAAAATATAGCATCAACGCTCAGTCTCCTATATGTTATATGGTCAATATTGTTATTTTGGCTATGAGGCGTATATTACTATCTTATAATATCAAGTAGCTTCAGATGAAAGGAAGCTAAAGCTATTGACTAGTTTGTAAGTTTACTGTGGACGTGTGGAAAGATATTGTTGCAATTAGGTATTGTGTACATAATTATCTAAATAGATAACAAAGGAAGCTTATATTAATTCTATGATGTTAATATCAAATAAAATCATACAAATAATTCACAAAATATATAAACTGTTGTTCACATTGGAACACATGAATAAGAAGAAGAACTATGCTTACGCTCCGCCGGAAGCTGAAAGATTCATAACTAGAATTTGTTATGCGGATAAACCTCAGGAGTAGGGTGCAAGGATTTATAGATGATAAGAACATAACAATTGTAATTGTGGCACTGAACAAACAAGTGGAAAATGGTGCCGTTCTTCATACGCTCTGAGGATATACACCGTAGGTGATTGACTAGAATGAGGTGGTGAACTAGTACATGCTCATATAGTACAGGGTCTTCGCCCTTATGGTATTAGGCGGTATATTTACCGGTGTGGATGCACCACTACCTACTTATATATTTAGTCGTTATACGTCCGCCGCCAGTCGTGGTAGGTAGGTTTGTGAGGTACTTAGTTCACTAACTACGTGTGAGTGTTGATTTTTTATCACCCCCCCTCTGGCACGGGCTGACTGCTGACCACCTAGTTGGATGCCTCTCCGTGACTGATGATGGGCGAAATGTTTGGTCAGTGTATTTGATTATATTCCTCACATACTATATATATACTGTGTTATTCGAGAATTGAATTGGAAATGTCCAGGTGGCCGACAGGTGATTTCGTTCTAGTAAGAAAGAAGGTTGTTAGACGCGCAGAGTGTGCAAGCCATATGTCATGATTCTGACATTCTGCGTATTGCCAATGACGGCTCTTCATCGAAAATAGGATGGCTACACTTCTAGAGAGTGATGAACTGGAGAATGAGAAGCAACGACTAGAAGGAAGGTATCTCCGTTTACCTCACCAAACACGTGTCGCGAGAGAGAGATGACAATTTGAGCACCGGAGATTCTATCAGGTAGCATGCGTAATAGCATCACGAGACATAGCGAGGAATCGATGGAAGAGAATCGGACTGTAAGTATCATAAAATAGAAACTATTAATAGGAGCTCACTACGCAGATCACTTCTCGCATCGTAGCGGGCATAAAGGAGTCGAGAGATAATTGTTGATTCTACGACGTGTCATTCTGGAGATTTCAGATTAAGAGGTCAGCTATTAATAGTCTTAATTAGGAGTTCGCGAAACATCCGCTCGTTGAGGTCTACCACGCATATAGAGATAGTTCCCTCATAGCCCACTTATATAAACGATCACTCATACCCTCACCCAACACGGCGCACTTAGCGACATTATGTACATTATGCACGAACCTATCTCCGTCGTACGGTCGGTAATATTAACTAGCACGTAAAAGTAGAGTAGCGTACAGAGACTTCATTACTTACTCTATACTACTCAGTCGTATAGTAGTCACTATTATGGCCTCACTAATAGGTACGTGACCTGATTACTATATAGGTAATTGTAGTTTACTACTATAGTGTGAGTAGAATGCTCAAGTCGTATGCTCACTCATTCGATGTGATCGATGTGTTGAGTAGTGGACTTAATGTGATAACTATAGTAACTTTACCGTGGACGATCATAAGTCCGTAATTGTATTTCGCAAAGGCGTCGACACACAATGATTTCGTTACTGCTTGAGTCATTAATAGCTCACTGAGTTACACATTCGCCTGGTGAGATGTGTTATCATCCTCTGCAGGCTGTGTTATTGCAGTTATGATCAGAGGGAGTTGTTTGTGATATACTCTCTATCGATAATGCAACAGTATAGATCACTCGATATAAAATCATCGACTGTCTTCTTAAACCACATTGAATTTGATCAGGAACTAGACTAGGGTGTATCACATTATCGTCTACTATCGAATGATAACGTGCGATGCAGGCGGTCCACTGAGTAAGTGATTTCGACGCGTGTCTGTCGCATGTGTATACCGCTGAGATAGATATATACTACTCGATTACTTATCGGGTTGTGATATGTGCATAACCATTACCTATGAGGATAGCCTGCGCCGTCATTACTCTCACTATAGTATACTCACGTTAATTCACTTACGGGACGTGGAGTGTATGTATTTACTGCAAAGCAAACTGTCTTTGAAACCAGTTGCAAGCACTCATCCTCTCCATATTGAGTTATCAATTGTATTATATCGGAAAGTAGGTGACTTGTCTGACATAATGAAATACCTCGTATTAACTGACCTATATTAAACCTCGACTCACTACCTCACTATAATCATATATTCAATCATAACAGTAGTTCATATGATTACGTGTTGATTTTTGTATTTTTAAATTTTATATGAGTCGGAGTGATGGGCCCAATATTGTGAGTCATATATGAGCGAATTATTCACTCTGTGAGGTGCTTAATATAGATACATCACTGAATAGTATGTCGATCTGTGTTGATATGAAGGGGTTTCTCATGATGAGAGGTTTAAATGAAGGCGTATAGCTCTAAGTTGGCAGGTGTTTCTAGTGAGAGTAGTGGTTGTGTGGGATTGTTACTAGCGAGTGCTTCTGCTTATTAATGATATCAGAGATTGGAGATTATGTATTAGACAGATACTTGTAGAGGCGCTGTCGTAAGAATATCTAAATGGTTGTCAAAGGTTGATTGGATTAGTATCTAATTATAAGCGGAGTTTAGAGCAGGGTTGCGTTATGTATATCCTTGGTTATATTCAATTATTGTAATAATGGATTTTTAAGTTTGAGCAAAGAATTAGAGGTGGGGTGTGGCAGAAAATGGTGGTATATGAATACTTGATGGAAGCAATCTGGATAATGTAGTGGAAGGGTTGACGCCCTACACTATTTTATTATATGCGGATTGAATTTGGTTTTTTGTGTGGCGAATCTGAAGAGAGATTTTGAGTAAAAGGATTATGGTTAGAGAGATATTGGCAGAGGTTGTAAAGGAGAGTAGTTTGTAAAGTACACATAGATAAGCGTAAGGTTATGGTTTTAGTGAGGACAGTCCTCAGCTCCTCGGTGTGATATTATGTTAGAAGGTGAGCAGCTGTGAAACAATGATCTGAGTTTAAATATTTAGGGGTATGTGTTGGATGAGAGAAGGGAACGGATGACGTAGAGTGTAGTTTCGTTTTGCACTGTTGTCGAATTGGCAGGATAGTGATATGTCATTGAGTGCTCAAATTGATTGTACAATAGTTATGTTAATATAACCTTTGTATTAATTAGTGAGATCTAAGTCTTTGAAGTGCAGACTCAGGGTGTGCTTACACTGGGAGGTGTATTACTTGTATTACGTTAACTTGTTGTGTTATATCCTGTTAACTTATACGTAGAGGTGATCACTACGGTGTAGAAGTATTAAGAAGTCATGGATGTATCCTATTTTTTATGTTTGGGGAGTGGTAGATACGCTAAGACTGATACAAACTGCTTAGTGTTGCATTGTCTCCATGGCTGGGTGGGACGAAGAATTGATAAAATGAGGAACCCTAGAACTCTCGTGTACTTATATCAGAGCTTTCTGTGTTTGGTGTGAAGGGAAGGGAGTGAATGAGAGTAATAATGAAGTATGTTGAGATTGGTTTGGCTCATGTGAAACGGATGATGATAGTCGGATTTGTGTTTTAAGGGAAATGTTAATATATTTTCATGTAGGCGAGTTAGTTGATTGTTGAAATCAGCGACCTAGTGGAGAGTACCTGAAGAAAAATTGGATTGAGTCGGTGAACTGAAATGTACTGATAGGAAGAAGAAATGTGAGTTATATGGCAAGAGTGCGAGTAATTAAAATAGTTACCACTAACTAGTAATAAAAATGAATGGCAGGTTTATGTCATATGGGGCGCATATAATGGGTTGTGAGCCATAATACTACACCCTGAGCCAAGGGATGAAGCCTTTTGCATTGACGATTATACTACATAAGTGGATAAAGTAGTCCGTCGACGTTCCACGATGAAGCTCTTAGGGTGAGTATATATTCTGTCTTGTGTACTAGAGTTCCTCAGCTTTATTAATGGTACATATCTAAGAGGTAGGGCTGGATAAGGCTGGGCTTTCCTTTCGACTTTATTGTCTATTAATTCTTCTATCACTGCTTTTATAGCTCACTTTTCTAGATGCACTATGACACTAGTATTACACTTACCCCCTAAGATCTTGGAGAAGAGTATTTCACCCACCTCTTTTAATATTATCAAAATATTAAGATAGCTATACGTACCAAAATGGTAGCTCGATTAATATAATTTATGTATATATCTGTAAATTATAATATATAATTTAATATATATATTATAAATTATCTAATATTTATTATTTTTTAATATATATAATATTATTTATAACAATATATATAATTAATTATATATATATTTATATAAATATATATATATATATAATATATATAATATATATAATATATATATATATATATATTATTATACATATAATATTAATATTAATTAATATGATATATTATATATCATATAATATATATATTATATATATATATATATATTAATATATAAATATATATATATATATACATTATATTGTTAATATATATATATATATATTATTATATATTAATATTAATATATTAAATATATATATATTATATATATAAATATTATATATATTTAAATATATATATATATATATATATAAATAGTAATATTTATATAATTATATATATATTAATATAATTATATATATATATATATTATATAATATCTTCTGTCTCTAATTTCTTATGGGTACAACATATGTCTTTATTATACATATAATATATATAGACTGCCAGAAATTATTGAAGAATAAACAAATTATTTTCGTAATATATATTCTGAATCAGATGGCTATAACAGAGACACTATAGATCATGTTTCAGTATAGAATACAAAGAGTGTGATATGAATGTATGAGATGCGAAAATAATGGGTATAGACTAGTGCTTGAAATTGTAAGTTTAAGTATACTTACCAGTGGAAAGTGACTTATATAATATAGTAAACATATAATGAATATTAGTTTTCTGCGTCTCAGTAGAAAGAGTAAAGACGGTGTGTAAAAGAATTGTCTATATAAGGGTTTCCTTAGCCGTGGGGAAGGTTAGGTAAGGTACATCTAGAATCAAAAGAGGAGCGATGATGGTAAGTATAAATTAATATATTGTATATACATATAATAATCACAGTACTACTGAAAGATCGATTGGGCACCGATCATGTGGAGGCTGTGATAATATGTTACACTAGAGGTTTATTTCGAAATTAGACGCTTCGGAACTTCATACCCTTATCAAGCAATACTCTCGTAGAGGAATAGTGTATTGTCTGGCTCAGATATGTAATGAAATATTGGCACATCTGTCTGGGGAGTAGTACAAGGGTCAATCCTCCGGCTATAAGGAGCAAGTTTTTTTAATTGTATGTGAGATAGTTGATAGTCACGATATTATATCTCAGATAAAATTCCTCAGAACATTATTAAAGAACTGTAGCCTGGTGTTGCGTGATGCCAGGAAGAATCCATGAGTAAATTGGGTGCATTCTAAAGAGTATTTAGTGTCATCATATAGAACCTACTGCAAGGATACTTCCCAGCGATAACGAGAGTATTGAGGGACGTAGGAGATACGGCTGCTTTTTTAGACCAGATGATTTATATGATGCCAGATAACTCGACGTATAAATTTTATCGAAATTTTTAGACCATTAAGATCGTGTAAACGATTATTGGTTATTAGGTTTACACTGGTCAATTACATATATGAGAAAGAGATGAATTAATTGTTCCAAGGTCACTTTTCTTGCATTTGTTATTTGCCGCTAGGGTGAGATGATTTTCAAAATGTAAAGACTATAAAGAAGGGTGGAGTAACCGACATAAGAGTGAATTGATAGGTTAGGAAGTGACATTTATACTGAATATAAATTTATTAATAAAATAAATAACTCAGATATATCGTATATGTTTATATTTTATTATTTTATCATCTAAATAAATAAGAGTAAACAGGATAGTCAGCTTGAGGCTTCACCTTCTCACTCACTCAGATAAGAAGATTTTTTCCAAATCTTGTGGAAATGTTTATACTGGTAGTGTTCAACTTACACTCAAAATAACGGTATTGGATGATTAGAGAATTGTGAAGGATTCCTTTCTTTCAACACGCTCTAGATAGATAAGACCCGATTCCCACTACGGTCTACTTTTTCTTTAAGCGCATCACATTGCTCTCGATTTCCACACACTCCATGACCTACACACTTTTTATATCATACTTGTATGACCATTTCACTACTTCTTATAGATATGATTGAGATATAATGTCTTTCTATTTATCTAATATTAACTCTCGCACGCGGGAGGGAGCATAGCTTTGCAGAGGGGATACTAGGATATACTGGATAGAGGAGATTTATGCGCTGGCGGATTTATGTGATTGTGTAGAGAGGGAAGAGATACATAAAGTGCAAAGAAGTAGCGACAAGTGAAAGTAGGGGTGAAAGATTAGGATATATTTTGATCAGTAGGAAGGAATTGCGATTATATCGCGATATAGAGATATACGATATGTATGTATGTGAGAGACCATAAGAAACTTGAGATGATACAGCATACCGACAAAGTATAAAGAGAATATGATATTGGATAGCTATGATATTTAGTCAGACAATGTCGTGTCCCAATTGGAAAATTTGAATTCCTGAGTGTGTAGGGGATTATAGGTATAAAATAATTCGATTAGTGTATATCACATATCTATGAGATACTATAGATGAGGTGGATTTATTTATACTGCGATTTAGTGTTGATGTTAAGGGGAATACTCTCGTTGATTCTGTTTGGAGAGATCATAAGAAGTAGTTGATTATTAATTCTGTGTGTATGAAACGGGATAGGTTTGACCTATATATATTATGAACTCAAAGTCTGTACCTCACAAATAGGATAGATATTATAAAGTCACAAATAAAATAATGCTGTGGTGAGGTCAGGGGTTTGATGATGTTTGTGGTTTGGTTTTTATATAGTATCTCACTTTTATTAGTTGTTGAATTATTGGTTAAAGTTTAACTAAAGTGTATAATATTGCGTTTGGATACTAACATTCTTTATATATTTTCTGTATTGATATGTGGTATTCTTTGTCTCTTTGTCTTGTTTTTTTGTTTTAATTTATTTACTAAAAAACTTTAATTTTTGCTTTTTTTCTGTTGCTTATGTCTTTTTTTCCTTAGATATTTAATTTTGGTAAAATGTGTTTTTAATGTACTTGTTTGAAATCACAGTTTGGAACGAGCTATCTTCAGTAGAAACTACCAATTCTAATACCGATGATAGAGTGGCTATCTTGGAAAGCTCATGTTGTATTCGTGCGAGTACATATGCTCTTGTAGTTTGTTTGTGGAGGTTGGTTTTTCGGTTATTATTTCTGTATATTTGGCTTGGTTAATTGTGTATTGTGATTTCTTATGAATTCATTGGTGTCTAAAGGTAGGTCTTTGTGTTATTTATAGGTAATCTTATGTTAAATTAAAACATTAATCAAAAAAAATAATTGTTGGTTAATGCTGTTTATATAAGTATGTATTTATTTGTGTTGTGTGTTGTGAGGAATTTGCTAGAAAAATACTATCTTACATTCTTTTTCAAAATAAAATTCTCGAAAAGATAGTGGTGTTGGAGTTGTATAGCGACAGAGAGTGGTTGTATATATATTGCTGAATATGGGTGGAAGCGGGAACATACTCAGGCTGTGTTTTGTTTTTAATAGTGTTTGTTTCGTGTTTGGTTAAGTAATTGTTTGTTCTATATGTTAGTGTAATTGTGAATTATGTTGAGACTGGGAAGTTGAAAAGAAATTTGTTTTTCAGATTTCAGAGACGTATCTAGTGAGAAGGCTTAAAGCGTGTTCCACCGGTACAGAAGTAAATAAAGATATAACATCAAAACTGAGAAAAGTGTGCCTGTGTGTGTGTGTGTGTGTTTACTGTATTTATTATGTTTATAAAATCTAAAGTGTTTTTTAAATGAGAATTTGAGATCTGACCTAGAAGAGGTTTAAGTATGTTTGCTAGATATTTTGAGAGTTTGTATGTGTTTCCATTAGTGTTTGCTATGATGGGACTTAGAGGTGTGTTTGTTTTGTGTTTCTTTGGTACTCCGTAAAAGTGTGGAATGTTGGTCATGTATGCATTAAGTGTTTTGGTTTGTCACTTAAAACAACCACGAATTCGACACCAAGATTTCCAGAGCTATTCCACCAAGCCTTATATAAATTAAAGTCCAACAAAAACATAGTGCTCTCCCGTAGTGATAAAGGTAATGATATAGTGATTTTGAACGCCGTAGATTATTTAAACAAAAAATGTAATAACCTACTTACAGACACAAACACATACACATATTAAATATTAAATCTCATAAAAACCACTATAGAATCGAACAATGGACTAGAACAACTATACGTAACAAACTACGTATTATCTAACAGCTTGGATACATGACCAACTCCCAGCACTTTTAGGAGTACCAAAGAAACACAAAACCAACACCTCTACGTCCCAGAATAGAATGACATATTTCCTAGCAATTCTCACAACACACAACAATTTAATCATCTTATATAAACAGCATTACCCACAGATTAATTTACGCATAGAATTGACCTAAAATACACAGCTACATTTTTAGAACCTTAATAATAAGAATCACACACATAACAGCCATATCTGTATACCGAAAACGCAACCTCTCAACTAACTACATACATTGGTCTCGTACACACATACAACAAGATAGCCATCTATCCTCCTAATTTCTAAGCGCCTACATGTTTGCTCTCCACTGTTCTTAAACAATGAGTTACAGTACATTAAAACCATTTTTACCATTAAAATGTAGTAAAATCATATAGCAAGAAAAAAGAAAATTAAAGTTTTTCAGGTATAATATAAAAAAAAAACAGAAAAAAGTACAATAAATGTGTTTTGTAAGTACATTGCAATAAATTACTTCAAGTTAAATGTAAAAATAAATTAAAAAGGAATATGAAAACCACCAAAACCACAAAACCTGATGTTTATACATATATTATATACATGTACAGTGTGATTTCATAATATATAGGCCAAACTGTCAATTTCAACAGAAGAAAATATCAACATTCCCGACCTCCAAAGATCCATTTTCAAAATTATTTTAAACTTGAAACTAAATAAATAAATAACCCCTCCTTAAAGTAAATAATATGAAAAAAAAAACAATGAAATGACGACTAATTGCAATTGCACCTGCATTTGACCTTGGCTTATGAGAAAGGAGGTCAGAAGGAGATCAACGCTAGGCTATTATTATGTCTAAAGAATTAAAAGAATTGCATAAAGTTTAGTAAAGTTAATAAAAAATTCGTGAAGTTTTACAGTTTGTTGATGTGTTGAATAAAAATAACTAATGCTGAGTGTTTATTATAAAACTGGGTTAGTATACAATATATCTTATATATTATATTTATTATATATTATATAATCATATATATATATATACTTTTAATATCAATATATTATATATTATAGGTTATAGGGTTCTCTACTGTCAAGTGACTCTCCGCTGTTTCTCAACATCGTGTAATAAACTTTGAATCTCATAGATTATAATATATAATGTTATTTGCACTATGGTGAATCTTCTGAAGCTCTTACTGTGGCAAACCTGGTTACTGTGCTTAATCGCGAGTTCCGTTATAATTAAGAAAATCTTACGAATTATGTATATTCGGAAGTTAAATGTAGATTTTCCCCTTTATTCACCTGCCTATATTTTCGCTTTCGTTCATGTAAATATGCGCACACATTACTTATGTTATTCATAAAGCATCATAGGTTTAATCCAATTCCAACTTCTTTGTTATCGGATCAATGTTTGCTGCAATCCTTTGTATACCTCTTACGTTAACGCCAATTCTTTTCAACGTGCAGCTCTTTCGTTAACGCTTTTGTTCCTG
>JABUQX010039161.1:2500-15000 GCA_015478945.1 Trachelipus rathkii
GTATACATATATTATCAGTTTAGTTTGTATATGCCTAATCCTTCTGTAAACATGTTTATCGCTGTCGGTGTAAGGCGTGATTATATGGACTTTCTGAGTTGATAATGCGGTTATGTTGTAATCTTGTTTACTTTCTTATGATTGGTTGAAAATATATTATCTATAGATTTGAGACTGTTTTATATACAAAGTTTCTTCAGTACGATATTTCCAACTGAGCTAACACCATGGCTTCTTTTCACACTCCCAAACTTGTTAACGACATATTTACGAGGACCTTTGTTATTCCCGAAGCTGTATCTTTTTTATTTATTCGTAAACCTAATGGTGATCGTTACATAGCCTGTATTCCTACGATAGGTGTACATGATACACCTTTGTTCATTTCTGTTGAAGAATTCCTCCGTATTATTGACATCGTGGAAGAATGGGTAAAGGCTGAGTATGTGATATCTGATACATCGAGTCATAGTGAAATATCCAGTAGAAACGAAGGCGAGAGGGGTATTAATAGAATAGATGTTGTTTTCTCATATTGCGATAGTGTTAAAAGTATTGATGTACGTAATTACTGGAAACCTTACTCAGCTAACACATTCATACGTACAAGAATAGGGTTCTGTTTACATTCGCATGAGAATATTACAACCTTGTTAAAAATAAAAGAAGAAATATTAATGCATCTTGACAATGTCGACATACTTGACGAATTAATACATCTAGCCTATGGTTTGTTTTATAAAATTTACACTGAAGTATGGGGAAAACCTTATAATAGAATGTATAGCAGCTTGCTGACGACAACTAATGTTGATACTTTTACTTCTCTTTGGCATGAGAAAATGCAATCTATAGAGCCTGAATATGCTGAAGAATGGGTTGGTGCATCTCGAGATATTTATTCCTATGTTATTTCAAAAGGAATAGGAGGTTTGGAGACTTATATAGAGAATGCACAGTTTCAACTTCATCCCATGTGTTCTGCGCAAATGTATTAATATATATATATATATATATATATATATATATATATATATATATATATATATATATATATATATATATATATATATATATATATATATATATATATATATATATATATATATATATATATTTAAGATATCTGCAAATGCGATTTTTAGTAAATCTCAGTATATATAAAAATGTATTTTATATATATATATATATATATATATATATATATATATATATATATATATATATATATATATATATATATATATATATATATATATATATATATATATATATATATATATATTTAAAAAAAAAACTTGTGTGTATGTGCATGTGTTCTGTAATATTTTAAAATACCTTTATGTAAACAACATTGTAAATCTCGTTAATATATATATATATATATATATATATATATATATATAAATATATATATATATATATATATATATATATATATATATATATATATATATATATATATATATATATATATATATATATTTATATATATATATATATATATATATATATATATATATATATATATATATATATATATATATATATATATATATATATAACTATATATATTATAATCTTTATATATATATAATATATATATATATATATATATATAATATATATTTCATATATATATATATATTCTTTATATTTAAATAATGCCACTTATCCAGAAAAACTATCTTTAAAAAATCTTGTTTTACCTCATCCTCTTACTATGCTAAGTTCATACATAAGAACTTATTTTTATTTTATGTTTATGCAAAAAATTATTATTATTATGCTGTGTTTATGTAGGAGAGAGAAAAAAACATGGTGTATATGATGAAATGTTTAAGTTTGTAAAAGAAAAATGAGGGTTATATATATTTTTATTAATAATAAGTATGGTAAAGCAGTAAAACAGTAAAACACGAAGGGGGGTGAGGGTGGGTGGGGACCCCCCTGGTGGCTGTTTGCTGTAGTGTTTTACTGCTTTAATGCTTTATGGTCCCTAAAATCATGTTTTTCGTGGAAATTTGACAACTTTTTTTCTAGAAACAATGTTTTTTAAAAAATGTTTTTCAAAAAAAAAATGTTTTTCAAAAAACAAAAATGTTTTTTGAAAAACAAAAATGTTTTTCAAAAACCATTTGTATTTACTACATGAAAAATGTAAATCTTATCCTTCAATATGAAAATTTAACTTTAACTTTAACTTTTTATCTATAACTTTAACTTTAACTTTGGTAATGAAACAGCTTTTCTATAAATAAAAGACCTGATTGAAATAAAAAAATAAAAAAAAAAATGTAAGACTGTGTGTATACGAACTCTAACAAAATATACTCTTCTTCTTCTTCTTCTTCTTCTTCTTCTTCTTCTTCTTCTTCTTCTTCTTCTTCTTCTTCTTCTTCTTCTTCTTCTTCTTCTTCTCCTTCTTTTTTCCTGTAACAAAGATGAGTCATCAAAGCTGAGACAACAAAGTTGAAACATCAAAGTTGAGACATCAAAGTTGAGGTATCAAAGTTGAGGTATCAAAGTGGAGGTACTCAAGTTGGTATCAAGTTGAGGCATCAAGCTGATGTATCCCAAGATGAGGTATCAAAAGTTAAAAATTAATAAAGTTGAGGCATCAAAGTTGAGGTATTAAAGTTGAGGCATCAAAATATCAGTGTGTGTGTGTGTGTGTGTGTGTGTGTGTGTGTGTGTGTGTGTGGGTGTGTGTGTAGGTGTGAGGTTAGGATAGTTACATACAGGAACTCAAAGTTAGGGCAGATACCTACATGACCTCATGTTAGGACAGTTCCCTACAACAGATATGCGTTAGATACCTACATGTGCTCGACTTAATCTCACTTAACCCCTCACGAACTTTTATGCAGATCAATTTCAGGCCTTGATACAGTATCAAGGCCGTAATATCAAGGCCAAGACCAGAAATATCAGGTCAAAACATCAAAGAGATTCCTTCCACCTAAAGTGGATTAAGAAATTAAGGGGGGAGACACGTACGAGGCGCACCCCTTCTCCGTAGGGGTGCTAAAAAGCGGGTCTCTCTCTCTCTCTCTCTCTCTCTATATATATATATATATATATATATATATATATATATATATATATATATATATATATATATATATATATATATATTAACCCATGGAAGACCATAGTTTGGCTGCGGATTCTAACATAGGTTCGAAATGTGATAGTCAGAAAAAAAGGTAGCTGAGATATAGAAAATCGAGACGGCAAAAGCGAAAAAGATGATGTGACGCGGTGCGGGGCGGTGCGGTGCGCCAGAGCCTCGGGTTTTGATCCAATCGCGTCGTTGACCCCGGAAAACGCTTCTACGCACCCGAAAACATATAATTTGACCCTTAAAACGTCTTAATACGCCAAAATAACGATGTTGCAAAATGTTGCAAAATGTTGCAAATTTTGTTTGCAACATTTGCAACATTGCATGCAACATTGCAATGTTGGATTGCAATACGCCATCAAGGGGGGTAGGGTAATATCTAATACTAACTCTTGTTAGGAGTGAATCGATCCCGTCGTAAACCACAGGAATCGATTCAGCAGTGTCGATTATGTACTAATCGATGCTAATATCAGATATGTTCTGTCACAATACGATATATCGTACTAGAAGGGTTAGAAAGGGGGGTGGGGTAATAACTCGTAGAAGGAACCAACCTAGCACATTCTAATATACACCAATCGACTCTCCGTACCCAATAACCTAGGGGTAGACACTAAGACCGGTGTATTCTATGATGTAGGACATGTCATGCTAGAAAAGGGGGTAGGGTACTAACTCATAGAAGGAAGCATCACTTTTTAACTAATACACAAAAATCGACTCTCAACTGCCCTATAACTTACTAGGGGCAGGCACTAATACCGGGTGTATTCGATGACGTAGGACATGTCATGCTAGAAGTGCTAGAAAAGGGGGGTAGGGTAATAACTCATAGAAGGAAGCATCCTAGCACCTTCTAATGTACACCAATCGACTCCCCGTACCCAATAACCTAGGGGTAGGCACTAATACCGGGTGTATTCTACAATATAGGTCGGCACGTGCTAGAAGCTAGAATATATAACCTATAATATATAACCTATATAATATATAACCTATATAATATATAACCTATATAATATATAACCTATAGGAACATATGATCTTTTCTCGGACGGCGGCGCCCTTTGAAGTCACGAACTTTGCGGTCACTTTGCGGTTTGCGGTTAGATAAAAAGGTCCACTTTTATGACCTTTGCGGTTTGTGGTTAGATAAGACAGGTCCCAAATCTTAGTATACTACTATATATATATATATATATATATTATACTATATCTATATATATATATATATTTGTATATATATAACTCTCTCTGAATGTCTATATATATATATATATATATATATATATATATATATATATATATATATATATATATATATATATATATATATATATATATATATATATATATAAGTGTATATAAAATTGTATGTATGTATATATAAATATATATATATATATATATATAATATACCATATATATATGCTATATATATATATATATATATATATATATACCTATGCTACTTATATATATGTATATGTATGTGTATATATATGTATGTGTATATATTTTTAAAAATTTTTTTTTTATATATTTCATATTTATTTATATAAAAGCCTGATAGCTCAGTGTTAGAGCACTCTTAGACCAAACTTAAGGTACCAGGTTTAAAACTGGTCGACGGGAAAAATGTGAGCTGTTCTCTCCAGGCAAACAGTCCTGCTCAGGACGTTAAAAGAGTACACCTCCTCCTTGATTAGGGCTCTGCCCGTGAGTGATGGTGTTTATCTCTGTAAAAAAAAAATAGATAGATAGATAGATAGATAGATAGATAGATAGATAGATAGATAGATAGATAGATAGATAGATAGATAGATAGATAGATAGATAGATTTCAGGGCAATATGGATACTATATTCGAAGATTTGAATTGATTCCTTTACATTTGAATAAAATTGCAATTTTGAATGCAGTTAACAGTTATTTTAAAAATTTTAAAATACATTTTTGATGCAACACAGATTATTATTGATCACTGATCTTTTTACAGATCATTTTATTTGTTTTAAGAAAAAGCATAAAATTAATAAGTTGAATCATTAGAAATACAGGACTGTTATCTTTTTCGAAACAATTTTGACAAAATTTCTGAAATGTATTGGATGATATATTTTGAGAAGAGTTTTGTAAATCAACCTGGCTAGGTATTTGTCCTAAAAATAAAGTGTCATTAAAGCAGTTGTCTGGAATAGGAAATCTTCTCATCTGTCCAATTATTATCCCAAGGTGCTGGAAAACTCTCCAATCTTTTCATCTCATATTGCCAAGGCAATTATTACTTTGCACGAAGGGATGCATGTTCTGGAAAAGGTGATTTTGAATACTATATATATATATATATATATATATATATATATATATATATATATATATATATATATATATATATATATATATATATATATATATATATATATATATATATATATATATATATATATATATATATATATATAAACTGTAATAACAGCAGATTGTAAATGAGCAAAATGACCCAAAAGTAATTATAGAACTTTTTTATTACTTTTACCTTTAAACTTTTTACTTTTTCTTTTGACTTGAAGAGGGACTTCTTTTCGAAAACGTTAGCCAATTCTGTTAACTAAAACTATTGTTTTATTTATCACTTATTTATATATTTTTGATTTAATATCTGGTTATTAAGATATCTTTTTTACTTGTGTAAAAAATGCCTGGATCTTCAATCTTCAACCTTCAATATTCAGTCTTTAATCTACAAAATTCGGTCTTCAATATTCAGTCTTCAATCTTCAACCTTCAACTTCAATCTTCACCTTACAACCTTCAGTCTTCAATCTTCAGTCTTCATTCTTCAGTCTTCAACCTTCAATCTTCAACTATCAATCTTCAGTCTTCAACCTTCAGTCTTCAACCATTAATCTTCAGTATTCATTTTTCAACCTGCAGTCTTCAGCCTTTAATTTTCAACTTTTAATCTTCAACCTTCAATCTTCAACCTTCAATTTTCAAGTCCTCAATCTTCAAACTTCAATCTAATTCTTCAATCTTCAACTTCTAATCTTCAACCTTCAATCTTCAATTTTCAATTTCAAACTTCAATATTCAGTCTTCAATATTCAACCTTCAGCCTTCAGTCTTCAATTTTCAACCTTCAATCTTTATTCTTCAATCTTCAACCTTCAATCTTCAACCTTCAATCTTCAACCTTAAATCTTCAACCTTCAATCTTTAGTTTCCAATATTTAACTTTCAAATTTTAGTATTCAATCTTTAACCTTCAGTCTTCAGTTTTCATTCTTCAACCCATCTTTAGTCTTCAAAAACTTCAGCCTTCAATCTTCAGTCTTCAACCTTCAATCTTCAACCATCAATCTTCAGCCTTCAATCTTCAACCATCAGTCTTCAGTCTTCAGCTTTTAAACTTCAACCTTCATTCTTCAGTCTTCAATCTTCAACCATCAATGTTCATTCTTCATTCTTCATTCTTCAACTTCTAATCTTCAACCTTCATTCTTCAATCTTCAAACTTTAATCTTCAACCTTCAAACTTCAGTCTTCAATCCTCAGCCTTCAATCTTCAGTTTTCAATTTTCAATTTCAATTTTCAACCTTCAATCTTCAGCCTTCAATCTTCAATCTTTAGTTTCAATTTTCTATCTTCAATCTTCATTCTTCAATCTTCTACCATCATTCTTCAGTTTTTAATCTTTAATCTTCAACCTTCAATCTTCAATCTTTAATCTTCAACATTCAATCTTTAACTTCTAATCTTCAACTTTCAATCTTCAGTCTTTAATCTTTAACCAAAAATTTTCGATCCTCAATCTTTATCCTTCAATCTTCAGTCTTCAGTCTTCAACAATCATTCTTCAACCTTAAACCTTCAGTCTTTATTCTTCAACCTTCAAACTTCAGCCTTCAATCTTCAGCTTTCAATCTTCAACCTTCAATCTTCGACCCTCAATCTTCAGTCTTTAATCTTCAACCTTCACTTCAACCTTCAATCTTCAGTTTTTAATCTTTAACCTTCAGTCTTCAATCTTCAACCATCAATATTCATTCTTTAATCTTCAACTTCTAATCTTCAGTCTTCAATCTTCAAACTTTAATCTTCAACATTCTATCTTAAGTCTTCAATTTTCAACCTTCTATCTTCAGTCTTCAATCTTCAGTCTTCAACCTTCAATCTTCAGTTTTTAATCTTCAACCTTCAGTCTTCAGTCTTCAATCTTCAACCATCAGTATTCATTCTTTAATTTTCAACTTCTGATCTTCAACCTTCAATCTTCAGTCTTCAATCTTCAAACTTTAACCTTCAACCTTCTATCTTCATTCTTCAATCTTCAATCTTCAATCATTTACCTTCAATATTCAATCTTTAATCTGCAGTTTTCAATTTTCAACCTTCAGTCTTCAGTCTCAATCTTGACCCTATCTTCCATCTTCGAATCAATCTTCAATCTTCAGTCTATATCAAGACCCTATCTTCCATCTTCAATCAATCTTCAATCTTCAACCTTCAATAATAAATATTCAATCTTCAGTTTTCAATCTTCGAATTTCAATCTTCAGTCTTTAATCTTCAACCTTCAATCTTCATTCTTCAATCTTTAATTTCTAATATGCAGCCTTCAATCTTCAGTTTTTAATTTTTAACCTAAAATTTTCGGTCTACAATCTTTAACTTTCAACCTTCAACCTTCAACTTTCAACCTTCAACCCTCAGTCTTGAATCTTCAACCTTCAATCTTTAGCTTTCAATCTTCAACCTTCAATCTTCGACCCTTAATCGTCAGTCTTCAATCTTCAACTTTCAATCTTTAGTTTCTAATATTCAACCATCGACATTCAGTCTTCAATTTTCAACCATCAATTTTCAATCTTCAATCCTTTACCTTTAATCTTCCGTCTTCAATCTTCAACCATCAATCTTAAACCTTCAATGAGCCTTCGTATTCCTCACATTTTAGCTTTAATTAAATAAAATTACATATTATAGCCTAATTATTTCAAATACATGTCCTTTTTATCTAAACATGGAAATTATAATAGTTCTGAAGATTCCTTATATAATGTATACGGCAAGGCCATAGCCATAAATATATATATATATATATATTATTTATTTATATAATTAAAAATTATATAGTATATATATATATATATATATATACTGTATACTATCAATTATTATTATATATTATATATATATATATATATATATATATATATATAAATATATATATATATATATATAAATATATATAAGTTATATATATATATAATATATATTTATATATATACTATATATATTATAATATATATATATATATATATAATATATTATATATTATACTGTATAAATAATATATATATATATATATAAATATATATTATATATATATATATATAGATATAGATAATATATATTATATATAAATTATGATATAATATATATAATATGATATATTATATATTATATATATATATATATATAATATATATATATATATAGTATATATAAATATATATATTATATATATATATATATAATATGTTAATATATATAATAAGATATATATATATAAATATATAGATATAATATATATATATATACTATATAATATATATATATATATAAATAAATAAGTTTAAGGTCAGGTTTCGGGCAACATCGATCCATATACGTTAGGGCTAGATTTACGGCAACGCCAATCAACATAGAATAGGACTAGGTTTAAGACAAAGTCGATCCATACACGAGGGTGTTAACAATAGTTGCGGGCAGTAGAAGCTAGATTAGGTTAGGTTAAGTTTTTTGAAGTTCGTTAGAGAACTTTAACGAACCCATCAAAACTTAATAAATTCATTACAATGATGATCCATAATCCGAATTCAAAATTAATTTTCTTTAACAAACTACAGAAATAAAATCCAAACAAATTTTATTTTCCGTTATTTAAAATTTTATGTTTCCAAAATCTAGATGAATTTTAAACCACGAAAAGCATAAGTACTAATTCCTTTTCTTTTTCATTTATATTATAGCAGTTTTTATTTACATTAAATCAGAAAAAAAGTAAAATCTGGCAATTGAAAATGTCGCAATTAAAGAAAAAAAGACGCAAAAACTTGCTCGCAACATTTCGGCTTAACAAATTCGAGTAACTTAATTCCTTTGATTTCTATAGGAACATTCTACTCATAATATTTTAATTCACTTGTTAGCTTTATTATTTCGTAAATATATTTTAAGCATTTTCAGAAACTATCTTTAATAATTACCGGGGAGTCATTTCAATTTCATGCAATAATAATAATAATAATAATAATAATAATAATAATAATAATAATAATAATAATAATAATAATAATAATAATAATAATAATAATAATAATAATAATAATAATAACTGTTCGTCACCATCTTTTTGCAGTTTAATTTTTAGTGCACTAATAAATATTACATATTAAAAACTATTACGTATTTTATTGAGAATAGTTTGTTATCGTAGCAAACCTTTTTATTTTACGGACCTTTTACGAAATTCAAGGTTTAAGAAATTAGTTCTGCGATCACCGTCGTTGGGAATAAAAGTTGCGCTTTTAATAATATTAATTTCTTAATGGGTAACTTTACCGTTAAATTTTTATATCCTTACAAGCTCGAAAAATGAATGTTTAAAGTTTTTTTTTTTTAGGAAATTTAGAGTTACTTTGTTCTAAAAAATAAAAGTGTAATTTCACAATTAAAAGTATACGATTATTAAAAGTATAGATTTTTTTTTAGGTACTTTTACTTTTAATCTTTATTAAAGTAAAAGTACCTAAAAAATTGGATTGTAATTGTAATGAAAGAAAATAGCATTGTAATTGTAAGAATTTGCTCCTACGATAATAATAATAATTATAATAATAATAATAATAATAATAATAATAATAATAATAATAATAATAATAATAATAATAATAATAATAATAATAATAATAATAATAATAATAATAATAATAATAATAATAATAATAATAATAATTTAAGAAGAAGAGGAAAATAAAGAAGAGAAGAAAAAGAAGAAGAAGATAGAAGAAGAAGAAGAGAAGAAGAAGAAAAAAAAGAAGAGAAGAAGAAGAGAAAAGAATGAAGAGAAGAAAGAAGAAGAACTACTGCTACTACTACTACTACTACTACTACTACTACTACTACTACTACTACTACTACTACTACTACTACTACTACTACCTGGACAAATTTTCGATCCGATGCAGCTATAAAAATTGCAAGATATATTAGTAAAACCTTTGACAATGCTTTTCAATAACTCTTAACAAGAAGGGTTAGTGCCGCATTGATTTCAAAACTTCTAATCATAACTACCATTCCAAAAAAGAAGGAATCGTTAGGCTGCCGAATAACTAAAAGGACCCAATTAGCTTTAACTTCCATTCAAAAATAAATATTTCTTATCATATATTTAATCTTATTTACATCTATTCTATATAATTATTATTCTGTAGAATATACTGGTCAAAATCAAATATTAAATAATTTCCATACTTAAAAATAATCTTCATACAAACATGAATGGTTTCTTCTTAAAAATCTAAAGTAGCCTTCTTAAAAATTATATAATGTACATAAAAAGTTTCAATCATCAAAATATATAATATAGTACGAATGAGTGCGAGCTTCAAAATCATAGAGTAAGTAGTAAATAGTTTCTAAGTGAGAGAGTATTTCTTAATCAAAAATTGTTACCTGGTATAAGTATTATATTTGTTCGCTTGTGAACAAATCAAGACAAAAATATTATTTCCAATGTTTATATAAATTGTAAACAATATTTCAAAATTTGAGGATGATACGAAACTTGGAAATCGCATAAATTGTGAGAAATAATTTCAATTACTCCAAAACGATTTGAGTAAGATTGTTAATTGGTCAAAAACATGACAAATGAAATTTAATACCCATAAATATAAGGTTATAAATGTAAGGTTATAAATGTAAGGTTATACATTTCGGGAGTAAGAACAACGAATTTGCTTACATAATAGATGACTCAAATATCAAAGCTGTCAGTGAGGAGACGAAAGAATCTAGGAGTATTAATTAATAAGATTAAAGTTTGCAAAACAACTGTTCCAAAACGAAATAGAAGCTAATAAAATTTATATTTTTTATTGTAAAAAACTGAAAAATAAATCTAAAAATAAGTAGTACCTCTCATAAAACGCAATTAGTTAGACCTCATGCTGGGAAATTACGCAGTGCAGTTTTGGAGTTAATACCTCAAAAAGGACATAGAAAAAATTGGAAGAATTCAAAGTAGGGCAACCAAATTGATACCGAAATTGAGAGGTAAGTCATACGAACAACGACTGCGTGAATAGATATCCATTCTAGATTAGAGGACAAAGAAGATGAGAGGAAATATTAATTGAAGTTTTCAAGATGACTAAAATAAATTTGACCAATATGATTACAGCAATTCTAGATAGAATTTTAATGAGTAACACGAAGTAATGGCATAAAATTTGTCATAAACGATTTCAAACAAATATAGCAAAGAATTTCTTCACTTACGATGTAATAGAGAAGTGGAATAGTCTTTCTTATGAAATAGTGAACAGCGCTAACATCGATTCATCCAAGAAAAAAATTAGGATAAACACTTTAAGGATATTGGTCTGTGAACGCGTCAATCCAACTATATTTTACTTTATTCAAATACAAGAATTAGTAGTATCCTGAATATGGTAAAATCAAACTAAAAAAATTGAAATCATTTAGAAAATGTTATAAGTACAGCGTAAAAAGAATTACGGCTTGTAGTAGCTATGATGTTCATGGCTTGCAAAGTATATATATATATATATATAATTATATATATAATTTTCTTCAAAAATATCTGTGATTATAAAATAAACTTTTGGTATATCCGAATTCATATTATATTTGTTTCACTTTTTGGGGAAAAAATTGCTGCCATATGATACACGACAAAGACCGAAAATTATAACATTAGATTGAATCAGTAATTATTAATTTTTCTATAAAAAATATTAGGCATATTCCTTCCAAAATATTTGTGAGTATTAAAAAAAACTTTTGTTATATACAAAGCCATATTATATCTGTTTTATTTTTTGGTGTCAAATTGTGGCACTAAATGGTACACGAGAAAGGTCGAAAATTATAACATTGGATTGACTTACTATATGTAAATATATTTACACTATGCTGTAATCGATATTGTCAAACATAAATAATTTTGAAAACTACTATTAAACGAGATTACTTTCTTAATTAAAGCTTATATACTCAAAGCAGTAAATGTTGAAGTTCTTATAAGTCTTTTAAGTCTTGTTGGTGGGTTAT
>JABUQX010039161.1:20000-33339 GCA_015478945.1 Trachelipus rathkii
GCGGGAGATCAACTTAGCTTTTGAAAGAGAGGAAGTTTGTTCTTAAATCTATTGACACTGAAACGCCAACGGAAGTGCAAAAGCGCGTTCAGAAGGGAGTTGAAGTAAACCGCACCACGCCCAGACCATTGCCCGCATCAGAGAGAAAATTTTGAAGCAGATAATTTACCTACTGTGGGGTCCTGTAAATCCCATGTTAAAGCTGAACACCATTTAAACCTACCAGGGGTAATTGTGTGGTGTGGGATTTTCAGCATTGGGCATCATAGGGCCGTTTTTTTTTTGTTTATTTTTAAAGGGAGCGATCGAATGGGGAGAGGTACGTAACCTTGCAGCAGGAAGTGGGTCGGTCACACATTGACCGAGATGTTCTGTGATAACGACGTGATTTATTTTCAGCAAGATGGAGCCATAGCCCACACAGCTAGGGTTTGCATGAGCTTCACCCGATGCAGCTATTTTCAAAACACATGGATTAGACGAAGGGGTAGGATTGAATACCCGGCGCTCCCCAGATCTCACCCCAATGGACTTCTTTTTATGGGGATACATACCTCAAGGACAGAGTTTATCGCAAACCAAGACACGATAATACGATTGAAATTGAAAATCGAAAGACAATGTCGCGACATTCCAAATGAACTGTTTCGTGTCGTTTGCTACTCCATTGGTTCGCGTTATTAGCTGTGTCTGGACAATGGCGGTCATCAATTTTGGAACATTTATGAAACATGATTCTTTAATGCATATATGCTTCTGTAATCAAGTTTAAAACTTGTCACTATGTTCCATAAATAAGGTTTGTATAGTCTTTCAGTGTTAGTACATATTTTGAGACATACCTGTAATATATATATATTATATATATAATATAAATATAATATATATATTATTATATATATATATTCATATATAATATATATATATATATATATATATATATATATAATATATATAGTATATATAGATATATATATATATATAGCATTATTTAAAATGGATTTTAAAAGTAATTTTTTGGTAACATTTTAAAATTGATCAAATATGTTAGTTGAGCTTAAAAACGTTAGAGAAAATTGGAAATCAAGAATAATTCAAAACTCTTAAATACGAAAAAATATATAATATTCCGTATTTTATAAAACTTAAAATGTATTTTATATTTACAATTTATATTAAATATGACATTTATTTGTAATATATGACTATATAATATTTATTTTATTATATGTTTTTTATATATAAAATTATCAGGTTAAATTGTACATACTTATGTTTATTATGTATTGAAGAAATAATCTCTAACCTCCCCGCCCTTTCCTGTCTTGGAGCCATTTTTGAAATGTATTTTCATAGACCTCTCTCTTCAGATATAGTTTGCGACGGATAAACTGATATGTGTTAAAAACTAATGCACTTAACTTGAGGTCAGCGACTTTTTAATATATTTCAAAGATGTTGTTTAATAAAAATTAACCAAAAAATATTAAGAGATGGCTATAAAAGAGCAATAACGACTTATATTGCTGAGTCGCATATTCTCGACGTACCCAAACATAAAATAAATCTTACTGGTGGTGAAGAGGCAACTTCCAACAGAGAATGCTGCAATAAACTAGTACCTGTTTATATTTAAGTTTCACAGCGTAAAATGGAAGTCATTACGTAAGACTTTAAAAGAACTTCAACAACTGCCTGGGCAATGGAGGAACAAGAAGAAGAGATAACTCCCAATACTCCTGCCACTACATAATTTGCGACTTAGGAAGAAGAACACCCGCTCCAGACTCTAGAAGAAGAAACACTCTCTTTCAAGAAGATATCTACAGACAACAAAAACCAGCAGACTCCTGCCGAAGAGCAGATAGAAGAATCTATTGCTGGGATAAAGGTGAAACGTCCAGTGTTTTTTTGAGACTTCAGTTCCAACCTGGTTCAGAGTCTTAGAAGCACAATTTCACCTTGGGAAAAATCACCCCGGAAAAGATGAAGTATTTTCACGCCCTCTTGCAATTGCCAACAGATGTCGTGGATCGTATCTCTTCTGCAGAATTTGATACTCAAGCTTGAACTCCTCTGAAGAAAGCAGTCATTACCATCTATGATAAAGGTAAGATGAAGTTATTCAACGAATTTATGTCCAAACAAGCCTACAGTGGCAAGCCTTCCCTTCATCTACGAGAAATGCTTCGTTATGGTGCTAAATTGAAAATTGGAGAAGACATCATTCGAACACAGTTCTTGAAGACTCTTCCAATTAACATTCGACCAACTGTGGTTTCGCAGTCAGCAATTACCCTTGAACAACTTGGCGTACTAGCAAATGATTTAGTTGTGTTGGTATCGTCCGCTCCTGTCATGGCAGTGTCTACAGGAACAACTACACAAACAATTACATCAACAGCAGCAGCAACATCGACAACATCGGCTACAGGAGCACCTGTAGGACTGCGTCCTTACAGTCAAAATCAAAGGCCCCACGCCTGCCGTGCACACATTTACCTCGCTCAACAGGCAAGAACATGCAGACCTTGGTGCAAGGGGCCTGACAAAGCTAATATTCAGGTGATACCCTCGTCTCGCCCCTCTTCTAGATCTGCTTCTCCAACGCCAACGGAAAACTAGATGAGCGAACCGATTGCTGAGCTATAGTCGATTCGCATCTTACTATCAATGTCACAATATTCGGTGTAGATACTCCCTTCCTCCAGGATACAGGCGCTTCCATTTCAAGTCTACCTTCTTCCATGGTAACCAACATGTCCCTATTTGGAACTAATGTCAATTGTTCCGCAGCCAATGGCTCGTCTATCATGAGTCATGGTGAAACAGCGACATATTTAACGATCAAGAAGCTTCGTCGAGAATTTAATTGGAATTTCATTGTAGCTGATATCGCAATGCCAATCTTGGGCATGGATCTTTACACCCTTACTACTTAAATATCGATTGTGGGAAGAAAACTCTACCAGACACAAATACGTCTCTTCTGACACCTCTTCAAGTCACTTCTGAGGAAGTTCCTTCATTAGAAATCAACGCTAGCATTGAAGACTCTAATATGTCATCTTTGCTTCAGAAGTTTCCACTGTTAACATCACCTATTGTCGTGACGAAAATCAAATTTAATTCAAAAGGACCTGATCACTACATAGAGACTGGTGATTCTCCTTTAATGTTTGCAAAACCTCGCCGTCTTCCTAAAGATAAACTAAAAGCAGCAAATGCAGAATTCGACATTCCCTTGAAGAATAGAATCATTAGACCTTCCAAGTCTTCTTGGGCTTCTCCGCTACATCTGGTGCCAAAGAAAACCCCAGGAACTTGGAGGAACTCTTTGAATGCCATTACTAAAAGAGATGGGTATTCACTACCTCACATTCAAAGTCTTTAGCAACGACTACATGGATCAACAATCTTCAGCAAAATAGACCTTCAGAGAGCATATCACCAAATCTCAATGCGACCGGAGGAACATTGAAAAGACTGCCATAACAACTCCTTTCGGCCTTTTGAATATGTGTCTATCCCGTTTGGTTTGAAAAATATTTGCCCTACATTTCAACGAATAATGGACTCCATTTTTCGACATCTTCAATTTTCTTACATATACCTAGATCACTTGGTAATTTTTTCAGCAATTCCAGAACAACATAAAGAACATCTCAGGCCACCTTTCAAGCTTCTTCAAGAAAATTCTTTTAAAATATCCTTAGAAAATGCGAATTTTTCAAGTCATCTCTCAACTATTTGGAATATCAGATTTCTTCAGAGGGAATTTCTCCTGCTTCAGAAAAGATATCCGAAATTTCCAAGCACCCTCTTCCTCGAGATTCTGAAGTGTGCTAGGCGTCGACGCACTGTATTGTCACTCCGCCAGCTGTATCTGCAAATGTCGTGCCGTTGTGTGGCACTCTCGTAATGCACGTAGACGTATAATTCGGTCTTCTACGGGTGTCGTGGCCCTGGGCCTACCTTGTCCTCGCCAGCGATCATGTGTCAGGGTTTCCTGATACCGTTGGACCACCCGTCCAATCCTTGTGTGCGCTGCACCGAACCGTCGACCAAGTGCCCGGTACCTGTGTCCTTCGGTGTGGAATGTTGTTATCTGCACGCACTGATCTCTTGACAGTTGACGTACTTTCCTTTCCATGTTTATCGGAGTCGCTTCGTAGGTGAATGATCCCTCGCTCGATTATACCCCCGGCATAACCTACCCCCACCTCACCCAAGTCTAGTTACGTGGTTTATGTTTTCCTAAATTTATCGCGGTTACGGCCCAAATACTGGCAGCGAATTTCACTGCGGGGTGGGTTACATAGTTACACTGAGCTGTCGTTCTGTGGTTGGTGTGGGTTACATTTTGTTGGATGCCTTCCCTTTTCTGCGAGTGACTTTTACCCCTTGTGGTGCGTTATTTTTGACGAGTAGTAAGTATATATATATATATATATATATATATATTATATATATATATATATATTATAATATATATATATATAATATATATATATAATATATAATATATATATATATATATATATATATATATATATATATAACTGAATAAACTTATTCGTTTGTAATTAGCGCACTTCTTTTTTATAAATTGAAGCAAGTTAGGATCTTGCCAATTTTGTGGTACCTCGCACCTTACCCAATAACTATCCATGGCACAATTACTTCCTTTTTTCTAGCATTTCTTCTTGTAAAACATCCAAACCCAAACGAACCTTCTTTCATTTCTTTCAAAGTATTTCCGATTTCATCCTTTGTAATACGTTCAAAAGTTTACTCCTAATATTTTCTTCTTTAATATTCTGTTGTACTCTAACGTACTTTTTCTTCGTGTTTTTCTTCTGTTCTACCCCCATCTTTCCACTACTTCTGAAACATCTTGAACTACATTCCCATTCAAAGTCTTTATACCAATTAGAAACTCTTATCTTATATTTCGAACCTTGTTTTACTTTTTCGAAAATATTATATCTCCCTCCTGATAATTTGCAACTATCTCCAGTTTCCACTCCACCCTTCATCCGCTCTCCTTTTTCAGGTTTTCTCCTTCATTTTAACTCCATATCACACCCTCTTATATTCCTTCCATGTTGCCTGGATATTAGTAGCCAAAAATCTTGCAAAAATTTCTTTTATCTTTTTAAAAATATTATCCAATTCTTCTTTCAACCATTTGCTACATTTTCTTTTGCTTTATCCGCCAAACATATTCACACAACAGACTTCCCTTGTGGTCATCACTATTTTTTTCTGCTAAAATCTTTTTTATTCTGTTAAATATTATTTATTTTCTAGTTTTTTTACTCTTATAACTTCTATACCCCTACTAAATTCCAATCTTTTCCTTCATCCTCCTTTCCTCTTTAACTTTGCTCATACCAAATAGCAATCCAGAAAATTATCTTTTTTCATGTGAGTTACACATAAATACATCAAACAGAGCTCGATCATCTGTCATTCCACTTACACATGTATATGTTTTGTCCTAGTTCCTTTTAGTAAACTATGTGTTTCCTATTTTATTATCTCTTTATCAGTTCATAGTTACAACATATTTCTCCATTTTCCTTCTTACTTTCTACCCAAAAAGAGCTTAGTATATCTTGTATTCCTACATCACCCACCTTTGCATTTAAATTACTCCAGAAAAATACTTTATTGTACAAAAATACTTTATTGTTTCTACTAAAACTGCACAAACATTCTTTTAGGTCATCCCAAAACACCTCAAATGTACTTACTTAGCTTCTCGATTTAAACTTTACCCACATTAATCTTGAACTAATAAATTTACTTTATTTCATGATCAAACCATTCTTCTTGCATAAGTATCTCTAAGTCTTTTATTAAATTGGCCCTGAAAATTGAACTTTTTTTTTTTACAGATCGCCACCACTCACTGCTGGGCCCTTCTCAAGCTATTCTTCTCCTTTACCTTTCAACTTAGTTTCACCTAATTCCCAAAGAGTATCTAACCAGTCCCTATCCTGGCAAGCTAACCCTACTTCTTTTCTCTTGCCCTCATCATTCACACATTTTACATCATTCACACATTTTACGTTCAACCAAGCAATTTTAAAAACTTCTCTCTCTTATATCCTATTTTCATCTTTGTATTTCTTTTTGTTTATTTTTCCATTATTGTAGTGCTATCTTTGTGTCTCCTCTGTAGTTTCTCCCTTGCACATGTTCATAGTCAGAAACAAAATGACTTAGAGGGTTTTTGGCCTCTTGTAGGCACTCGTCTTCAGTTAACCTCAAGGCCAATGGAGTTTATTGTAAATTTCTTACAAAATTTAGAACGACTTTCTGAATTCAACAAACAAATTTTCTTAACAAAAGCATAAATTTCCTTATTCTACTTAAGAAAGTCTAAAATCGATTTAAAAACTTTTATTAAAGCCTAAATTTTTTACCTTTGAAGTTATTTAATTGTTAATTGTTGAACTCATTTGCAAAAAAATAGTAAAGAATCTTCACCAAAACAGTTCAGTTATAACTAGTGTGAGCTGCCATAATTTTAAGAACCGGTTTTCTGGTTAGTCATTAAAGCTAACTCCCGGTTCGTTTTCGTGTTTAATCAAATAAACAAAAGTTAACAACCGACTCGCTTTCCTGAAAAAAATTTAACTACCGGTTTGGGTGAACTGGTGGCTGGTTATATTAACTAATTTCGTTTAACTATTCTATTTTTCAATTAACTATTCTATTTAGTATTTAACACACTGAAATATAAAAGTAAATATATATATATATATATATATATATATATATATATATATATATATATATATATATATATATATATATATATTATATATATATATATATATATGTATGTATTAGTATAGCAGGTTTTTTATTTTTGGAAAGTTGTATTTTAATGTATTAGTATGTATTGTATGTATGTAGCTATGTATGTATGGTATGTATTTAAGAGAATGCGGGTGTTGTGGGGGGGGGGGGGGGGGGGGGTGGAGGGGGGTGTTTATGTAATGTATGTATGTATGTATGTATGTATGTATGTATGTATGTATGTTTGCTTTGTGGTGACTTGTGTTCGCATTTGTCATCTGAAGGTGATAAATGACCTTTTTATTGTGTCTTGAAAATCCTTCTTGTGCTTCGAATTACTTCAACAAAAATATTTTATAAAAGAAAATTGATTAAATTCTCGAGTGCAGACGTCTTTCCTCCACCTCCTCTTATTCCTCCTCCTCCTCTCCTTTTTACTTCCTTCTCTATCTATTTTCATTCCCACTCTTCTATTTCTAGTTGAAATATCTACCAAGCCTAATTAGTATTGTACTTTTAACCCAAATTCGTGAAAATTGCTTCAAGAAGCCACTTAATCCCAATGGACCAAATTTGCGCTCGTCTCTTCTCTAAATATTTGTTGTTGTGAAGCACATTTCAAATACTCTTCTAATTAACGTTTCCGATCTGAGATTCTCTATTCATTCAATGTTGATTTTTACCCTTAATTAACCACAGCAACACACACACTCACCATATATATATATATATATATATATATATATATATATATATATATATATATATATATATATATATATATATATATATATATATATATATATATATATATACATTGTATGATCCTCTGTGTGTTATTTCATTTTTCTTATACTTTTTCATATTAGTCAGCTCTATGTTGACTTAAGTTTAAATTAAAAAAAAAAATAATAGATTTTTTTAATAATGTTCGGTTTTAAGCTTAGACATTCATATAAATAAAATTAATAACTTTTTAGGAATTTTATTATATTTTTAATATCATCTCTGATAGATGATAAAGTCCAGAAGAGGTTTGCAGAATTTTCACTGCAATTACTGAATATCGAGAGTGAGTCCAAATCAGAGGTCGACATTGCCAGATATAAAGCTCTTCAATATGTGTAAGTCAAAGAAAATTGAGAATGCAGAGGAAGGAAGAGTGTTCAAGAATAAATAATAGAATGAGCGGTTATGGAAATTGGCTTTATAATATTTTTAATATCTTAATTTTTCATGTTAATAGATAAAAATTTGTAAAAGGAGAAATTAATTAAAAAATATTTTTTAAACATAAATCTTTAAAATTTATCTTAGGTATAAATTACCAACTGAGTAATCTTATAGAGCCAAATCAAATTATTGTCTCAAGTCTTAAATAAATATTCTTCCTCAGATTTGTGACACAAATTAGTTGACCATTTTGTCTTAGGAGAAAGTCTCAATACTGAATTTTATGTTTTCCAACCTGTAACGTTACTTACAGCTCTAATAAGGCTTGAGTGCTTGCGTATACAGTAAAGGTTCAGACTTGTGAAGTGGTCCCGATTTTGATTCTAAAAAATTAACTATCTAGAGAAGTGTCCCTCCTTCATGCATATGAGATGAAAGGTCCATCCATTCTTATAAGAAATAAAGTTCATCCGTTTCCATAAGATGTATGGTACATTTATTCCTCTGAGATGTAAGGTCCATACCCATCAGATATAAGGTCCATTAATTTTTATGAGATGTAAGGTCTATGCCTATTATATGCATAGTCCATCCATACTTATGAGATTAAGGTCCATGAACATTAGATGTAAAGTCAAAGCCCATAATGTGTAAGGTCCATTCATGCCTATGAGATGTAAGGTCCTTGCTCATTACATGTAAGGTCCATGCCCATAAGATGCAAGGTCCATCCATGAGTGTAAGATGCAAGGTTCATCCGCGCCTAAAAGATGTAAGATCCATCCATGCCCATAAAATGTAAGGTTAATCCATGCCCATGAGGTGCAAGATCCATGGCCATTAGGTGCAAGGTCCATCCATGACTATGAAATGTAAGTTCCATGCCCATTAGATGTAAGGTTCATCTGTGCTTATGAGATGTAAGGTCCATGCCCATTAGATGTAAGGTCCATCCATGCCTATGAGATTTAAGGTCTATGCATATTAGTTGTAATGAACATTCATGCCTATGAGATGTAATGTCCATGCTCATTACATGTAAGATCTATGTCCATAGGATGTAAAGTCCATCCATGCCCACATTATGTAAGGTTAATCCATGTCCATAAGATGTAAGATCCATACCCATTAGATGCAAACTAAATATCCATAAGATGTAACGTCCAACTATGCCTATGAGGTGCAAGATCCATGCTCATTAGATGTAAGGTTCATGTCTATAAGTTGTAAGGTCCATCTATGCCTATGAGGTACAAGGTCCATATCCATTAGGTGAAAGGTCCATCAATTCCTATGAGATGTAAGGAGAAAATTTAAATATTTGCATTAGATGCAAACTAAATGTCAATAAGATGTAACGTCCATCTATGCTAATGAGATGTAAGCTCCATGCCCATTAGATGCAAAGTCAATGCCCATTATATGTAAGGTCCATCAATGCCTTTGAGGTGTAAGATCCATGCCTATTAATATAAAGTCAATACCAAGAATTTGCAAGGTCCATCCAAACTCGTGAGATGTAAAGCCCATGCAAATAGGATGTAAAATTCACCCATGCCTATGAGATATCACATTTTATAATAATTCAAAAAAAGGTTATTGTTGTTGACATTTTTAAGTTTTAAGCTATTAAAAATTCCTGAAATAGACTTGAATTTGGAACTTAAAACCTTGAACTAAAGAAATTTGACATTTAATTCACAAAAGAAATGTACCAAAAGTATCAATAACGTATACCTGAAATTCTAAAACATAATCACCATAAAGTATAGAAATCATGCAGAAAGGAAAAAAACAACTAATAAAATGAGTATTGCTGATCATCTTTTTTGGTGACGGAAAAGTGATATTCATTTGTGAAATCACTAAATAAACCCAGGGAATATATATATATATATATATATATATATATATATATATATATATATATAAATACATATATATATATATAATATATATATTATTATTATATATATATATATATATATATATATTTATATATATATATATATATAATATATAATATATATATATATTATATATAATATATATATATATATATATATATATATATATATAATATATATAAATATATATATATATATAATATATATATAGTATATATATATATATAATATATAATATATATATAATATAATATATTATATATATATATATATATATATATATATATATATGCGAGGTAGAGTAAAAAAAATACCGCAACTTTTAACTAAACTTTATTATCGTATATGATACAACATATTACACAATACCACTTTCAAAGTACCTTCCTCCAACTGTCATGCACTTTTGTCAGCCACTGCTCGAAACATCGCTGTAAGCCATCTTTTGTTGCCTCTTTCAATGCATGCGTTGTAGCACTTTAAATTTCTTCTGCTGACTAAAATCGTTGCCGTTTTAACAGATAACTCATGCGAGGGAAACGTTAGAAATGAGCTGGAGCCAAATCTGGGGAGTACGGATGTTGAGAAAGCACAGGTACGTGGCTGTTCGTCAGACATTCAGAGACCAAGAGTGAACGATTATGCCTAGGTATTGTCATGGTGCAATATCCAATTTTTCTCCTCCCAAAGCTCAGGACGTTTGCGTTGCATTGCGTCACGAAGACGACGGAGGATATCAATGTACATATGCTTGGGAACTGTACGACCCTGAGGTATGAGCTCAAAGTGCACGAGAATTTTAATGTCAAAGAAGTCCTCCAGCATGACTTCTCCTTTGAGCGATCTGCTGGAACCTTTTGTTTTCGTGGTGAACTCGGATAATTTCCACTCAGAGGTCTGACGCTTCGCACGAAGGTCATACTAGTAACACCACGGCTCATCACCAATTATTACCCTTTTCAACAAACTTCGATCCGCATCCACCATAGCAATGAGCTCTCCGTTTATGTAGTCCCGTTCTTCACACTGCTTCTGGGTGAAGAATCTCGGTACACATGGTGCATGTTCAAATCTTGTGCAGGGATAGGGTGACAACTGACATGAGAAATTCCGACAATACTGTCAATATCATCGATAGTTTGCCTCCGGTCAGTTCGGATTACCTCCCGTACTCTAGTAATGGTGCCATCATTACGCTCTGTTGGTGGTCTGCCCACACGCTCATCATCTTCCAGCGACTCCCGCCCTTCTTTAAAGCGCGTATACTATTCGTAAACTCGGGCTCGCGATCATAATTCATCACCATACAACTGCTTTTTCAAGTTGAATGTTTCTGTAAACGTTTTCCGTAATTTGACACAGAATTTAATGCTTGATCTCTGCTCAAAGTGGGCAATTCTTGATTAATACTCTTTCCGACAACACACAATGACAGTGCTTCAAAGCAAACTGAATTATAAACACGGACACATGTTCAACACTGCCATACGCTGTTGATACACATCCTTACATATATGTGCACACAATTATCATCACACGCGCTTATCACATTGTGAGATACGACGACTAATCGTAATGTACCGTTATTTTCTGACTCAACCCCTATATATATATATATATATATATATATATATATACTATATATAATATATATAATATATATATATTAATATATAATATATATATTATATATATTTATATATATATATATATAATTATATATATATATATATAATATATATTATAATATATATATAATATATATACTATATTTATATATATATATAATTATTATAATATATATATATATATATATATATATGGAATTTATAAGTGGTTGACTCCGTTAATATTAGGTTTAGGTTAATTTAGGTTAGTTTGGTTAGGTTAGGTTAGGTTAGTTGTTAGGTTAGGGTTTTTAGGTTAGGTTAGTTTTACCCAAAATTTTAAATGTATTTACCCTAAATTATTAAAATATACGATACATTAATTATTGATTTTTCGCTCCTGGAGATCTTATTATAAATACCTATTATAATATATATATATATATATATATAATAAAAACATGTACTATATATATTAATTACACATATATATATATATATATATATATATATATATATATATATATATATTTATATATAGAAATCAACTTTGTTTGAGGATACTTGAAAACAGATATAATCTAATATATATATTATTATCGAGTCAAGTTACGTTTAATTCAATGGAGGCAAGAAGAAAGACATTGAAGAGACAGAAAGAAAACAAAGGAATATACGATAAGGATGTTCACAAAGCTCTCTCTCTCTCTCCTCTCTCCTCTCTCTCTCTCTCTCTCTCTCTCTCTCTCTCTCTCTCTCTCCCTCTCTCTCTTCTTTCTCTCTCTCTCTCTCTCTCTCTCTCTCTCTTCTCTCTCTCTCTCTCTCACACCACACACACCCACACACACACAACACATATTATATATACGTATATTATATATATATATATATATAAATTAAATATATATGTATAATATATTATATATATATATATATATATATATATAGTATATATATTTATATATATATATATTGTATATAGATAGAGATACATTCTATTTTCAATTTTTGTTTTATAATTTTTTCATTATTTTCTACTCAATTTATTTTCGTTTTTATGTCAGATTTAGAACAGTTGGTTAGGCCAGATCTGCTTTTTATTGTATGATTTTCATAATACGGGTTTAAAACTTTTTTTTATTCCCAAATAATTTTCTTTCAAACATCGGAAATTAAGTTTTTTTATTTTTCTACTGAACCGATTTTATATTTTATTGCCGATTTTGAAGTGATTTTGTCGAGTTCTTTATTATGACATTTGTTCCATCGAGTTCGGTATGTTGTTACCTGTGTTAATGTATAGTAGTGAGACTGTGGTACGGAAAAAGAGGTATAGATCTAAAGTACAATGTGTTCAGATGGACAATCCTAGGGGCATGTTAGGTGTGAGAAGAATTGATAAAATGAGAAATGAACGTATTAGGGAGTTGTGTGGTGTGAAGAAAGTGATAAATGAGAGAATTAATGAAAGTAAATTGAGATGGTTTGGTCATGTGGAAAGGATGGATGATAGTCGGTTGGTTAAGTGGATGTATAGTGGTGTGTGTGTTGGGAATTGACCAGCTGGGAGACCGAAGAAAAAGTGGATTGAGTCAGTAAAGAATGCCTGGGGGAGAGGAATGTGGGTTTGGCAGAGGCGAGAAAAAAGGTGCATAATAGGAGTGAATGGCGGGGGTTTTGTGAGGGGGGTATGGTTGTGGCCCACCTGGGCCAGGGGATGAACCCTACATTAACGTGATGAAATAGGAGGGTCTGTCGCGGTCCCGTGAAGCTTTAGGGTGGATTTTTCTGACTGTGACGATTTCTCAATGAAAGGTATGAAGGGGGCGGTAAGGCTGG
>JABUQX010039162.1:7500-15000 GCA_015478945.1 Trachelipus rathkii
ATAATAATATAATAATAATAATAATAATAATAATAATATAATAATAGAAATAATAAAATAATAATAATTAATAATAATAATAGTAGAGTAATATTAATAATATAATATAATAATATAATAATAATAAACTACAGACGACTAAGAAAAACTTTACAGTCCACTCAAGGCTAGTCTGTTAAGTATTTTTGCTTATTTATTGTGTTGGATGTGTATATACTGTTTTAAAACAAGTCTTTATATATTTATAACACCATAATTGTTACATGTTTTAGCATTAATAAATTATTTTACTAATGACTTTCCTCACATAGAACAGATCTGTTTCTAATCAGCATATATCATAGTGCTATAAGTTTGTGAAATTTTGTTTTTGAATTATTTCTCCTATACAATATGATAGAAATATTTTGTTTATTTGTTGCGTTGGATGTGCCCACTGTCTTGAAACAGATGTTTATAAATTTTTAACATCTTAATTGCTACTTGTTTTAGCAAGAGTATATTATTTTATTTATTTAATGTAACATATGAGTTTGCTCATTTAGAGCAGATCCGTCTCTAGCCAGCAAACATCACAGTGCTACAAGTTAGTAAAATTACGTGTTTGGATTATTTCTCCGACTCAGTGTGATCGATTCATCACCATCTTAGAACGGATATGTTCTAATCGGTGAATATCAAAGTTTTTTTAATATAAGCTAAGACGATTGTACGATCGACAAGATCACCTTCTTAGAACGGATACGTTATAAGCCGTAAACATCAATTCTATTATAAGTTTGGTGCCGGAATTCTTTTTACAATGTTTTTTAACATCTACAAGAAGAAGAAGAAGAAGAAGAAGAAGAAGAAGAAGAAGAAGAAGAAGAAGAAGAAGAAGAAGAAGAAGAAGAAGAAGAAGAAGAAGAAGAAGAAGAAGAAGAAGAAGAAGAAAAAGAAGAAGAAGAAGAAGAAGAAGAAGAATAATAATAATAATAATAATAATAATAATAAATATAATAAATAAATTAATAATAATAATAATTAATATAATAATAACTAATATAATAAATAATAATAATTAATATAATGTGATAAGAACAGTAACGATAATAATTACGAAAAATTCTAATTTTGTTTTAATAATAAATACTTTAAAAATTCTAAAATAATAATTAATAATATAAAAAAATTTTAATATAATAATAATAATAACAATATAATATATAAATATAATAATTAATTAATGATAATAATAGATAAATAATAATAATAATAATATAATAATAATAATAATAATAATAATAATAATAATAATAATAATAATAATAATAATATATTAGAAATTCTTGTTAAAAAAGTTTATAATAAATGAAAAAAAAGTTTGAATAGCAGAACGAAGGTCAAATTTAAAGGTGGCACAGGCACTGTGTCACAACAGAGGTCAAACTTGGGTCATGACATTCCCATGTATTTACAACTTCGTGAAAAAGAATATTATTATATATATGATAATATATATATTATATACTATATATTATATATATTATAATATATATTATTATATAATATATACATATATGTATAATAGGTATATATTATATCATTAAGTATATATATATATATATATATTGTCTATAGTATATATATATATATAATTATATGATATATATTACTATTATATAATATATATATATATATACTATATATATATAATAATATATATATATATATATTATATATTATTTATATATATGATATATATAATAGTAATATATTAGATTTATATATATTAATATATATATATATATATATATATATATTTATATATATATATATTATATATTATATATATATATATAATAACTATTATTATATATATATATATATATATATAATTATTATATAATATATTTACTATATATATATAGTAATATATATATATATTTATATATTTATATATATATAACATATATATCATATATATATATTATTTATAATATATAGTATATTATAATATACTATATATTATACTATATGATATAATATATAATATATATATATTATATATATTTTGTGTGTGTTTGTTTATTTGTGTACTTGCTCCTACGTACCAGGAAGAGAGCTATTATTATTACCTTTTGAAAATCCTACGCAGCCCTGAAGGAAACGACAAGATGATCTCTTTCTGATGTGAGTTAAGAGGGCAAGGGGGAGTGGGTCACGCTGCTCAGACAGAGATGGGTCTTCGTGTGGGATCGGAGGCAGAGATGAGAATGTTAATGGGATTTTTTAGGGATTGGAGACGGAAATAAATGTCTTTAAATGGAAACGTTGGGATAGAAGACAAGGTTGAGAGTTTTAGTGGGATACCTTGGGATCAGGGAAAGAGATGGGAATTTTAATGTGATGTGTTGGGATTGTAGACAGAGATAAGTCTTTAAATAGAATATTTTGAGATTGGAGACAGGGATGAAAATTTTAATGAGCTACTTTTTAATCGGAACAAAGAAATAATATTTAAAATGAAATACTTTGGGACCGAATATTTAGATGAAGACTTTTAACGGGACACTTTGGAAGTAGAGATAAATATATGATTTAAATAAAATACTTAAGAACTGAAGATAAAGATAATGGGATGGAATGCCTTGAGATCGGAAACTTTAGCTGTCTAATCGTTTTACAAGAAGAAGAAGAAGAAGAAGAAGAAGAAGAAGAAGAAGAAGAAGAAGAGAAGAAGAAGTAAGAAGAAGAAGAAGAAGAAGATGCTTAAGAAAAGAAGAAGAAGAAGAAGAAGAAGAAGAAGAAGAAGAAGAAGAAGAAGAAGAAGAAGAAGAAGAAGAAGAAGAAGAAGAAGAAGAAGAAGAAGAAGAAAAAAGTTTATTGTAATGTTTATGAACTTCGTGGATAAAGCATGCTAGTAGGAAATAAACAGTACAATTAAAATGCAAATTACTTTGCTATAAAAATATATATTCAAAATGTTTCTAAGTAGTTTTTAAAAAAATTGTTTAAATTCTCTAACAAAATATTAAGAGGGGAAAGACTATCATTGTCAAAGAAATAGTAACATGATATTTATTCCAAAGTAAATGTTTTATAGTTAAGTTTAAGAAATAAAAACATATATATATATATATATATTTATACATGTATTTCAAAAGTCATACTGCAAGTATATATATATATATTAATCTATTAATAGTTATATAATATATATTTAAATATTTCATATATATAGTAACATATTTTTACTTATATTCTCTAGAAAAATTATTCATATATATATATATATATATATATATATATACTGAGTAATATATAATATATAGTATATATATATATAGGGCTATTATGTACTAATCCGTTCACTCAAAGTCATCACTGCAGTCTCACTGTCTACGGAGCTTATATATATATATATAATATATATATATATACTATATAATATATATATATATTATATTCATATACTATATATATATATAATATATATATATATACTATATATATATATATATTATAATATATATTATTATATATATATATTATATTATATACTATATACTACTATATATATATATATATATATATATATATATATATACTATATTATATATATTATATATTATATTATATATATGTATATATGTATATATAATATATATATATATATATATAATATATATAGTATAAATATATATTTAATTATATAATATTTACTATAATATATTACTTATATAATTATATATATATATATATATATATATATATATAATTATATTATATAATATATATCTATATATAATATAAAAATATGTTATATAATATATATATATATATATATAATATATATATATATATATATATATATATATATTAAAGTTAGGGTGATGATGTATTTATTACAAGGCCTTGGACTAAATAAAGATTACCCGTATAAAGAAGATACATGTTGATAATAGTTGAATTCCCGTCAACAATGAGTCATAGAAAGAGAGAGATTATCCAGTTATTTTCAATTCTTGTTTTAGTAGAAAAAGTGGCGCTGAGTACGTTAATACTTTAGTAGAAAAAATGGCATTGAGTACGTTACTAGTTTAGTAGAAAAAATGGCGCTGAGTACGTTACTACTTTAGTAGAAAAAATGGTGCTGAGTACGTTAATACTTTAGTAGAAAAAATGGCGCTGAGTACGTTATTACTTCAGTAGAAAAAATGGGGCTGAGTACGTTAATACTTTAGTAGAAAAAATGGCGCTGAGTACGTTAATAATTTAGTAGAAAAAATGGCATTGAGTACGTTACTAATTTAGTAGAAAAAATGGCGCTGAGTACGTTAATAATTTAGTAGAAAAAATGGTGCTGAGTACGTTACTACTTTAGTAGAAAAAATGGCGCTGAGTACGTTAATACTTTAGTAGAAAAAATTACATTGAGTACGTTAATACTTTAGTAGAAAAAATGGCGCTGAATACGTTACTACTTTAGTAGAAAAATAGCGCTGAGTACGTTACTAGTTTAGTAGAAAAAATGGCGCTGAGTACGTTACTACTTTAGCAGAAAAATGACGCTGAGTACGTTAATATATCCCATTTGAAATTCATGTTATAAGAAAATTAGCTACATAAAGGAAGAGTTAAAAAGGTAAGAAGGCCTTTAAGGGAGTGGAGAACATTCGTTGTTTGCAGAATAATTTCAACGAACCTTTTAAAACGAATCATCACTTGATTTGCTATTTTAGCAACAAACAATGAGAAAAAATTGAACATTCTTCTAATAACGAACATTCGGCTAAAAATGACTCATCCACACTACTGGAGTTTGACTATATATAGTCTTAAAATGTTCGTTTCAAAAGTTTGACGAACATTGAATACCTGTTTGGCGAACACTGTATACGTATTCAGTGTTCGCCAAACATGTATTCAGCGCATGTATACATGTTTGGCGAACACTGAAAACGTATACAGTGTTGTTCAAACATGTACTCAGTGCATGTTTGGCGAACACTGTATACGTATCCCCGATATTTGGGAGAACCGAACAGCACAGACAGAAAGGAAATTGATTGTATTTAATCCTTTTTTTTTAAACCTGGAAAAATACCGCCTTTTCCAACATAATTTTCGAGACGACAACGTCCCACACTCAAGTATCTTTAACATATAAAGTATTAATATCTCGATTTGAAATATATTTCCCACCTTGTTCCTTTTTTGGGACACTCAATTTAATCAAGGTTGACAATAACACAAAAAAAATTATGTATATATCGAACAAGTAGATATTATAATATATATATATATATATATATAACTTGTATGTATGTATAACATAGCCTCAACAATAATAATAATATTAATAATAACAATAATATATGTAATATGTTTTTATGTTATAACAATAGCAATACTAACATTATAATATTATAAAATATTAAAGTAATAAATATTGTAATAATAATATAATAATATATATATATATATATATATAATAACTAATATAATATATAATATAATAATAAATATATATATATATATATAATATAATAATAATAACTTAATAATATATATATATATATGCTCGTTTATTATAATATGTATATGTAATAATAATAATAATAATAATAATAATAATAATAATAACATAACTAAGATGAAATAGTAATTTGTGATAATAATCTATTATATATTTATATATATATATATATATATATATATAATAAATGAATATATATAAACATATATATATATATATATAACTATAATTCTCTTTCTATATATATATATATATATATATATATATATATATATATATATATATATATATATATATATATATAATTATATTATAAAAAAATTAAAAATAATAATCATATATATATATATATATATAGTACGTATACGTAAAAACTAACAAATGTAATAACTCTTTATTAACCAACAATATGGCAACAATATATAACTATAAATCTGATATACATGTAACTTTAATATACATTTATATATAATATATATATATATAAATATTATAAAATAAATAAGGAAAAACTGAAAAACTTTCCTCTTTATTTTCTATTTTAATTTTGGATGTGAATGTATTTTAACGTTCGAATATTATGATGCACAAAAACCGGTTGTTCATCAAATGTTTAGCCATCAATAGCATATTATGAAGTTTTTGTTTTGTATTGTTTTAGAGAGCGGGCCTCACCAAGGAAGGGCATATGCCGTCCCTCCAGGCAGACAAAATACTGCCCTTCAGGCTATCACGAGCTCAAGGCAAGTAAACCACCTGCGTCGAGAGCCCGTGGTGCTCACCACATTATGAAGTAATTGAGTATATTGATGATTATATTGATGAAGCAAGGACTTCAAACGCTCTTCTTACTCTATATGTGATGGACGGAAACTTTTCTTTAATAATACTCCACCGCTACAACACTTTTTCTTCTGTAGCCTTTTTAGAAATTGGTTTTTCTTTTTAGATAACTTTTCTATTATCTACTTTGATCTTCTGTTGGTTTTGGTATTTCTTTTTCTATTGTTTCTCTTCTCTGTTCCATTTTCACTTTTTTTGCTCTATTCAGTATGATGATAATAACTTGAAAATTCCTTCTGCAGTAGCAGATCTTAGATCAGTTGAATTTATCGATCTTGATGGTATTTAGTGCTAACTCTCAGGGTTACCACTTGAAGAAGTATTTCTTAAACTTGAGAATGAAGATTGTTCCACATTCTCAAAGCACTCATCAATATCTAAATTTGTCCTTTGTTGTAACTTGCATTTCATCTTCAATCTACTTAGAAGTCTTCTTTAACAGTCTGAGACTTAAAAATCATCTTATATCATGGATCAGCGATTGTACTAACAACATAAGCACGGCTATCACAAATATTAAATCAACCTTTCAAATCGATGTTCTCCATGAAAGGTTATTTCAAAACATTCTTGAGTTCTAGTTTCAATGTTTGTACAACACGATAGTCATTACCAATATCCAATATCAAAAAGGATAAGATCTAATGCTCCGAAATGGGTTATTACGGAAAGCAGCATTCATTTAGACCAGCGTTTCCCAACTGGGGTCTACATGGACCCCCAGGGGTCCACAGAAGCTTTGAAGGGGATTAATTATTAGCTTTCACTAATCTACAAATGAATATTTAATTTAAGAATATTACATGAGTATTTAGGGGTCCACATACGTAAAGTTAGGACTTAGGGGGTCTACATACGTAAAGTTACGACTCAGGGGTCTACATACGTAAAGTTACGACTCAGGGGGTCCACATACGTAAAGTTACGACTCAGGGGATCCACAAACAATAAAAGGTACGAGAACACTGATTATTTAGACCTACTTATTACATTGTTTATCTGAAAACGGCAGAAATAATTCAAAAACTTTCAAAAACAGCTGCCAGTTATTTGCAGTTAGGACAGGAATAATTCGATGATCAAATTCAAAGCAGTAAAGCTCTCTTAAGCTTTTCAATAATGCTATTCCAGCAGAT
>JABUQX010039163.1:0-5000 GCA_015478945.1 Trachelipus rathkii
TTGCATCCGGTATACTTCATTCAATTTCAATTTCAGGTGTTTAACCGTTTTCGCATTTATCGTAAAACACTTTCGCGTTTTCGTGCGCCACTTCATATATATATATATATATATATATATATATATATATATATATATATATATATATATATATATATATATATATATATATACTCCTTTCACTATATATATATATATTTAGCTACAACTTATTCTTCTAGAAAATCAATTATTTTCTAAAAATTTCTTTCGAAAATATTTATTTAATTGAAATTATTAAATGTATTCCTTTTTTATAATTTAAATTATTAATTAATTGAAATTATATTTAATTTTCATCCTGTTTTAAGACTTTAAGTGTTTTTGACTTACATTTCTAATTTTAGCCCATCCCGGCAAATTAAGAGCAGCCCCGGCCCCGGCAAAATTCCCGCCCCGGTCGGTCCCTAATTGGGTTATCCTGTGATCAATACCATCACTAAATTGCATTACTTAGCCAAAAATTCCTTCCATTTTCATGAATTTATTATGTCATAATTCGCTGATCAATTTTCTATATTATTTTTAATGCATAATCATAACTGATTAATTAACAAATCGATTACTGATAAGAAAGAGATTTGAATAAGTGGAAAGTTCCAGTAAATACTGGCTGGAACCAAGTTAGTTCTGACTGGAACCAGACTTTTTAAAAAATTGAGGTTCTGGTACATCCCTGAAGTATATATATATATATATATATATATATATATATATATATATATATATATATATATATATATATATATATATATATATATGTACTAATATCCTGTTCTATATATATATATATATATATATATGTATATATATATATATATATATATATATATATATATGTATATATATATATATATATATAATATATATATATATATATATATAATCTATATATATATATATATATATATATATATATATATATATATATATATATATATATATATATATATATATATATATATATATATATATATATATATATATATATATATATATATATATATATATATACGGTATATATAAATATATATATATATATATATATATATATATATATATATATATATATATATTAGGGATATGCCGATGGTATTGGCAGTATCAACCAATTTTCTTGGTATCAGTATTGGTTAATATGGCCGATACTTCTTACTTTTTGGGTGAAGAATTATGAGAAACTTTTTTAGATTCAATAATTAATCTAGTTTCTATATATAAAAGTTTCTAATAAGGTTCCTTAAGCTAGCTGAAACCCCACAAAAATGGCATCTCCGACGGTGAACAACTTCTAGAATGCATTTAAATAGCATAACCAAGGAGCTTGCTCTCGTGACAAAAAAAAAGATTCACAGAAGTGGAAGCCACCTTATCAACAACCCCTGGCAACAGCACTGATCCTAACGATGGTGGCTTTTCAGCAAATAAACCTACTGAAGAAGAAGAGGATTTGGATATTTTAGACTTTGATAAGTTCATGGCCGAAATTGCATTGACATCTCATTCACCTTCAAAGAAATCACACCAAGGAACCTCATCAAAAAAAACTGAAGAGACAGTCATCAAGGAGCAAAGATAATTCAAATTTGCATTCTGTGAAAGAGGAAATGAGGCTCTACAAAAACATGGAGATGCTGCCTACAGAAGAGAATCCTTTCATGTGGTGACATGAAAATGGGCCAAGGTTTCCATTATTATTATCAGTGCTTGCAAGCAAATATTTATCAGCCCCTCCCTCATCAGTCGAGAGCGAGTGAATTTTTAGTGTAGGTGGGAATGTAAACACCCCAAAAAGGAACAGGCTCTAGCCAGATACTAGTGAAAGCTTAATGTTTTTGGATCACAATTTGAGAATTTTTGAATTTGAGTATTGAATATCTATCTATCTTTATCTTAAAGGAGTATATATATATATTATTATGTCATGTTTGAATAATAGCTTTTTTTATTTTCTTTTCAGCTAATAATTATTTTTATTCTTTATATTGTAGCTAGTTAAAGAATCTTGTAATTTGTAATCGCATTAAAACAAAAGCTAGTAGCTAAACTTTGGTAATATAGACATTTATAAGAGGTTGACTCCGTTAATATTAGGTTAGATTAGGTTTAGTTAGGTTAGATTAGGTTAGATTAACCTATATTGTAATGTATTTACCCTAAAGTTATTGAAATTAAGTTACATTTTTTATTGATTTTCGTTCTTGGAGTCAACCTCTTATAAATAGCCAGCAATACTTACTGGAAAATGGAAATGGAATATTTTTTGAATAAACACAAATATAAAAAGTTATTAATATTATATTTGCATTTATTATTCCTTAAAGGTACTATTTTAATATATAAAATAAATATACTTGGGCACAACCAAATATGAAATAAATTGCTAAATATTGGTTGTACAGGGAATGCAATCCTTAGTTGCCTAGCAGTACACAAATGTTCTATTTTATTACTGGGTATTTATTATATTAATTAAAGTATCAGTGTCAGCACCTAAAGAAAAAAGAGTATCGTATCGTCCTCTTTTCTGGTTTCAGTACATCTCTAATATATATATATATATATATATATATATATATATATATATATATATATATATATATATATATATATATATATATATATATATATATATATATATATATATATATATATATATATATATATATATATATATATATAAAAGTTTCGATGAGCGTCGCCTGGGTGTGGCTTGGTAGCTCAGGAGGAAGAACTCAAGACGAAGTCATTTCTGCCCCGGGGGGGAAGCTACAAGAACGCTCAACATCCCCCCCTCCACCAGGAGGGACATTGTCGACAGGATCCGGACGGGCGCCGGGTCAACAGGTCGGAGATATCTTTGTTTTTCTAACACCTTTATCTTACTTCTTTAACAACATCTCCAATCTATCTTTTCTGGCTGTTTCTTCTTTCTTGGTGATGAGACTACTTCTTCTTCGGTCGGGTGACGTCGAGAAAAACCCAGGTCCCCATAGATTTTATTGCCCTATATGCCAACTAATAGTAGGACTAAACAGCGTCCAATGCAAAAGCTGTCTCGGGTGGGTTCACCTGACCTGCTCCCCATTCCAAAAGCTCCCCAGAGATAACATAGGCTATTTCTGCGCAATAAATCTATAGAACTCAACCACTTCCTTAAAAAACATAATATCCATATAGCCATCATTCAAGAAGCTTCCCTCCCCCAAAATACCCCACTCCCCACTTTTTACGGTTATGACGCTATCTACTCCCCCTCCCACCCACCCCAACACTCCCTCCTAACACTGATCCAGAACAACATTACTTACCACAACACAACCCCCGACACCTCCACGCTATTACCAAACGCACTAATAAAATCCCAATCCTGTTCCATCCTTTTGAATAAGACCACCTATAATATCATCAATCTCTATATTCGCCACCCCACTTCCCCAAAACCCCCCCCCCAACTCCCCCCCCCCCCCCCCCACCCCCACCCCCAAACCACATCCTCGGTGGAGACTTTAATGCTCACCACACTGCCTGGTAAAAGACTACCCCTCTGACACCCGAGGCAATCATATCCTTAATGAACTAGAATCCCTAAATATCCTTAATTCAAAACACCTTCCCACCCGAATCCCTCCCCAAGCCAACCAATCCCCAACTTCCCCAGACGTCACATTTTGTTCCCCCTCTCTTCACCACTTACTTACTTGGGACACCATTACTGACCTACAATCGGACCACCTTCCTATTCTTATTTCCCTAAACTCCCCCCATCAACCCCCCACAAAAAAAACCATTACATACACTAACTATAAAAAAGCAAACTGGCCCGAATATACTAATTATATTGAAACTCACATTAACCCAACACAAATCCACGACATAACATCCCTTCTCTCCTCCATCACTCACTTAAACAAAACAATTATCAAATCTGCAAACCTTCACATACCCAAGGGACACAGAAAATCATACAATCCCAAACTAAACCCGAACATCAGCCAACTCATTAAACAAAGAAACTCCCTTCGAAAACTCAATCCATATACCCCCCACATCTCTAACCAAATAACAAATCTAAACAACCAAATCACTAACCTCATAACCACCAACACTACTAAAAAATTCTCTGAATACCTCCAACAAAACATCTCACGCAAAGACAATAAGAAAACCTGGCAAGTTATCAAAAAGTTAAACAATTCACGAAACAACCCCCCACCATCTCACGAATCCCCATCTCTACCTAACAACTCCCTCCCCTCCCCTAAACAACAATCAAACAGTCTCGCCAAACATTACGCTAAGATCTCCCGCAAACCAACACACCCAGATAACAGGAAAACAAAAAAACAACTTAGAAAACTCAAACTAGATCTCAACCCCATACCTCCATTCACAACAATCATGATAACAGAAACCATTAAAACCCTCAAAAATTCAACAGCAACAGGCCCAGACTCCATATCTAACCTGCACTTAAAACACCTGGGAGATAAAGCAATCCTCCTAATTACAGACATCTTCAATAAATCCTGGCAACTCAACTACATTCCCCCAATCTGGAAACAAGCATACATAATCCCTAAACTCAAAAAAAGACCCCAACTCCCCTTCCTCCTATCGCCCAATTTCTCTGCTTTGTTCCATCAGTAAATTGCTTGAGAAATTAATATTAAATAAAATTTCCCAATCTATTCCTCTCCCAGACTTCCAACACGGATTTAAAAGCAACCACTCTACAACCACAGCCCTCACTTCCCTCACACAACACATCATTAACGGCTTCAACCAATCACCTTCCCATAGATCAATACTCACAGCAATAGACATAGACAAAGCATTTGACACCGTCCCCACACACCTCCTAATTCAAAAAATCCTCCATTCCCCTTTAGAAAAAAATGACAAAAAATGGCTTTCCAATTTCATCACCAACCGTTTTGCAAAAGTATTATATAAAAACA
>JABUQX010039163.1:12500-16179 GCA_015478945.1 Trachelipus rathkii
ATCCATGACATATAGTGACTGTGAGTGATATTGGTGTGACAATACGGAGGCATGCAAGTATCACCTCATGTAAGTGCTTTCGTCAGTGGAAGGAAGACCACTTACCAATGCTCGGCTTTATATTTCTAAGTTTTGCTTCCCGCTGATCATCCGTCCAGCGCTCTTGCCAGTAAGATCTAAAGCCTTGTCAGAGAGCAGGATAGTAATCAGTTGATGGGAGGCAGCCTACTTGAATGGCATCCGGGAGGTGCCTGAAACTTATCCAAAAAGAAGAGTTGGCCATTTTGGCATCTCTATCGGCGATTTCATTGCCAGTTGCCCCAACATGAGAGGGGTCCAACATAATGATTTGTTTCTTGCGGGCTTGGAGCAGCCGATGAAATTCTTGTTCAGCATTGTGTTTTTAGAATAAGGGGTTTTAAGCGCATGGAGCGTGCTGAACAAATCTGAATAAATGACATGAGTGGTCTTGGTTAAAGAATAGAATTTGAGAAAGGGCAATCATTAAAGCCATTAGCTCTGCCGTAAAAATTGAAGCATGAAGGGGAGAGTATGGGAGAGGTTGCAGCCAGGAAAGACAGCAGACGCACCTACAATGTCACCTGTTTTAGAGCTGTCATTAAACACGAACTAATTCACCATGAACTGCGGAATGAAACAGGAATGATGCCTTTAACAAGGAAGAAGGGTGGCTAGATTTGGAGAGAGAGGTTAGGACCAAGCAAATGGTGCGAGCAGGGAATAGCCAAGGTTTATACCCTTCGTTATAAGAGAAAGCAGCACCTTTTGCAAAAGGATGTTAAAGTAATTAAGGATGTTATAAACTGTGTTTGCAAATGGCCAATAATTAGGATTCTGACGTATCTCCTGCAGAATCAGTGTCAGAGCAGACAGTATTGGTGTTTGAAAGTGAAGATAACTTGTGCAAATGATATATTCCCTTCAAAGAGAGAGTGGCATCACATTGGATTCAACTTCAAGGCTCACCCGTGGGGATGATCGGAAGTCTCCATTGGAGATAAGGATTGCCTCGTTTTGGATGGGATTTAATCAGGAGTAGGGTTGGGATTAAAAAAAAAACAGTTTCATTTTTTTTTTTTTTTTTAAAACACGTTTTGAAAAAAAAAAAATCCAAAGGCCAAAATTTTTGTTTATTTTTTTGTTTTGTTTTTTAAATTACTTTTTTTTTCATATATATCAAGTCTTTTTAGGGTTTTAGGCATTAAATCAGTAAATATCAAATATGTTAAAAAGAGGATATGCATTAGGGCCGACCGGGGGCGGGAATTTTGCGGGGCCGGGGCTGCTCTAATTTAGCCGGGGCGGGTGCTTGGGGTTAGTAAATTAGAAATGCAAATCAAAAACACTGAAAGTATTTAAACTTAGGATGAAAATTAGATATAATTTCAATTATTAATACTTTTATTATAAAAAAGAAATACATTAATAATTAAATTAAATAAATATTTTTGAAATTTATTTTTACAAACAATTCTTTTAAATTATAGAATTATAGTTGTTTATAATTATATAAAATATATATATATATATATATATATATATATAATATATATATATATATATATATATTATCTATATATATATATAAATATATATATTATATGTATGTGTAGATTATATATAATGTATATATATACATATCTTCGGCTATATATATATATATATATATATATATATATATATATATATATATATATATATATATTATATATATATATATATATATATTATATATATATATATATATATATATTATATAATATATAAATAAGGATATATATAATATATATATATATAATATATATAATAGATATAATATATATATATATATATATATTATATATAATATATATATTATATATATATATATCCGGTATATATAATGATAAATTTGCTTAACGTCAAGTATCATATCCCGACATTTATAATAAAAATAAGGCGTACATGACTGATCTTGCCCACTTCTATGGCTTGCCAAAGATTCACAAGCCTAATCACCCCTTACGCCCTATCATTTTCAATACTAATTGCACTACTTATAAACTTTCTTCCTGGTTATCTTCTTAAATAAAATCATTAATCGCAAAATTTCACCTTCCCATCTCATCAATACAGAAGATTTCATACAACGTATTCATACACAATCCTTCCACACACCAATTTCTTAGCTTTGACGTCACCTCCCTTTTCATTTCCGTACCTGTCCCATTTACTCTAAACTTACTAGAAAACTATATTCAAGAACATAACCACTTTAAATTATCCTTTCTCCCTTCTTAAGCAACTTATTTCTCTCACACTTGATCACACTTTCTTTATTTTTAACAATTCTTTTTACAAACAAACTTATGGTCTCTCAATGGGTTTCCTCCTTATCTGCCTACTTTAAGCAATATTTTATGAACTCTTTGATAACACCACTACATTATTCATCTCACCTTACTTTCTAATCATATGGCTTCGTTGATGTGAGACGTGTTTCTGGCCACTTCCAAAATGACATCTAATATAAATTCTTTTCATTTTACAACATATCAATACATTCATTCTCCCTCTATCTCCTTCACAACATGAATTTACCTATTAAACTTCTTCCTACCTTTCGATTGATACTTTAATTTTTTATGGAAAACTCTTTCCCACATCTATCCTTTCTGTCTACAGAAACACACCCACTTCGCTTCCATCCTCTTATATACATTTGTTTTCGACTCATTGACATTTAAACCATCAAAAATTAGCTACACTAACTGCCCTCTATCTTAGAGCCCTTCGAGTTTGCTCTCCTCCTAATCCCTCAACAGAAACTCAATTTCTTTTTTCTACTTTCATCAAACTAAAATATCCTCCTTATGTTCTTAATTCAGCATTTCGCAAAGCCAAACAAAAATTCTATAATAGTTACCCTCCCATTCCTCACACCACTTTTTCTTATCTTCCCATTCCTTATAATTTAAATCATCAATTAAAAAAACATCTTCCCAAAAATATTCGCTTTATAAAAAGTAATACAATTCCCTTGAAAAAAAAGTTTTTAAACCCCCTAAAATTAATACTTATCAAACGCAATGCATTTATAAATTCCCTGCTATGACTGTCTCCATCTGTTTAAATCGGCGAGACTATATGATCTACCCAGACGAGCTTTAACACAATAAACTGATTCTTATCAAAGACTAGCTCGCTAATCTCTATTTTACAGTCCTCGAACTCTGGACGACCAGTAAAATCAATATAATTCTGTTTCTCCATTGAAATACATCATCAATTATGAAGAAGGAATAATATTGGAAAATCGTCATATAATACAATACTGTGATAATTTAATAAAATAGCAGGTGGAAATGAGCCTGACATTCAAGAATTCTACACTCCTAAATTCAGGATGCCTTAAGGATGTGAAGAGGAGGGAACGGCCAAACTCAAATTAACAATACTTTTTCATTTAATTTTTTATATTTTTGTATATTCTTGTCATTCCATCGGACAGAGGCCTTTGATTGTCTTAGGCGAAAGCTAATGGTTACTTTGTTTTGTTTATATTTCATAATTTTTTATCTGTGATGTTTTATTAAAGTATTATTTTACGTGCCTAGGGTGACTATTATATTATATATATAATTATAATATTATAATATATATATATAATATTCATATA
>JABUQX010039165.1:2500-10000 GCA_015478945.1 Trachelipus rathkii
AATATTCATGTGAGTTAAACTACTTCTGTTTATCTTTATTATCCAATTATAACGATTAGCAAATTGATTTTCATTCCTCAATCGCTAGAAAGATCTGGTAAAGAACAACCTAGGTATGCGTAGATCCTGAAGGAGTCAATGACAAAGGTTATGTTGAGACAATATCTCATTCCTGTGAATTTTGAAATTTTGAGCATTTTTTTGTGACAATCTTGTTTCTGAGTTCGATATAATTAATTTTGCAGATACAGTTAGCTAGCAATGTCAATTTTGGAGTGGAAATAAATAAGCTTATTACTTTAACTACTGAATGATGGAAGAGTTCCATTTCAGAGCTCTGATCACAAACTTTCAGTAGCAAGAATTGCTTTTTCCAAATTATAAATCTGAAAAAATATCATTTAGAAATTCCCCCTTATTTATCAAAGAAGAGTTGCTAAAATTGGTTTGGTTGAAAGGAAAATGATCTGAACCTCGTAAGTCAACATTGCCTAATTCACGTTTTATCAATGAAATTTGGGTAGAAAATATCATAAGCAAATTTTCGCAGAATAGAGCTTTTATTTTCTTTAAAAATTTCACTAAATTGGAACGAGAGAGTAGGAAAAATCTGAACAAAAACTAAGCATTATTTTTTGTGTTACTCAGTATTTCAGTGTCAACTACAAAAGAAAAAGCGAGAAATCAAGCAGCCAGAAATTAAATCTTTAAAGAAAAACGTTCATCTCTCAAAAGTAAATCTATAAGTGGTCCTGCTAGAAAATTAAACCAAAACTCTGCAAAGATATAATATTAAAGATTTTAATTTTGACTGAAAGAAATTCCATCCATTGGAATTAATCTGCAAACAAAAAGGATTGAACGAAACACAATCCTTGTCCATCTAACTGAATAACAAAAGGAACTTAACGTCAAACCACTCTCTGAATCGGCAAAGTTGGCATATCATAATACCTATATGAACTTTATGCTAGCACACAGATTCAGAATTAACAGAGAAACGTAATCTTGGTATAAAGTGGGTCAAAATAATATGTGTCCGAGAAAGACAAGTCAAAAGAAAATTAAGTGTCTATATCTCATCTTACATCTTACATCCCTATCCCAGTCAGGCTCACGAGCCTGTCAGTGGGGCCAACCTCGCTTCCATCTTGTTCTATCTATCACGATCCCATCCGCCATCAGTTCATCCATTGCAGGCATTTCGTGCCTCCTTAATGAATGCCTCCACTGTGTCTTTCTCCATCTCTTTCCGTGGTCGTCCTCTCGGCCTCACTACCTCCGGCCTCCACCTCCACCTCCTACTGGCAACTCTCTCTCCCTGCATCCTTCCCAGGTGTCCCCACCATCTTAGTCCTGGCTGCGTCCACTTTATTCATCATGGTTTCACACCGCGCTGCTCCCTCACTGTCTCGTTTTCACTCTGTCTCTCTCGCTTTCATCACCGTTCTCAACAATTCATTCTCCCGCTTGTCTGAATCTAACTCTCCCTCTCTCCCTGTCATGCTCCATGTCTCTGCCCCATACAACAGTATTGGTGTTAACACTCCTTCGTATATTGCTCTCTTCACCACTTTGTTCATATATTTATCTTTCAAGATGGGGTATACTGCTCTTACAGTCCTGTCATACTGCTCAATCCTACCGTAATTTCCTTTGTACACCCCCCTTCTCTTCCAAATGTGCTTCCTAGTTATTTATATCTGTCCACATTTTTAATCTCTCTAACCGTCTCCCTCCACATCAACTCCTCTCCTCCTCCTCCTCCTCCTCCTCTCCTCCCTACTTACTAATCATTATTTCTGTTTTCTCCACATTCATATTTAATCCAAGCTTCTCCCTCAATTTTTCTGTGAACTTATCAGGCACATTCTGCCTCAACTCTCACTTTCTACTCAACACACCAATCATTCTGCGTATACCATCGATGTTCCTCAATCTCTTCTAAACTCTCTTAACACCTCTTATGACTGTGTCCAAATAGCGCTATAAACAGTATCGGAGACAACACACTACCTGCCTTACTCCAGTTTTTACCTCAAACCATTTTCCTCGTTTTTATATCCTGGTTCTTACCTTGGCTTACTGCTATTCACGTATGTACTCTCTTACTGTTTTATCAATCTGTCCTCCAACTTCATAATCCTCTCCAGAATCTCCATAGCTTCTCCCTGGGTACATGACAGAATCAAATGCTTTCTTAAAGTCTATGAGGGCGATATATGCCTTCTTATTGTATTTCCATGTCTTTTCCTGTATCATTCTCAATGCGAACATTAAATCTGTAGTGCTTCTGCCACGTCTATACCCATACTGCTCTTCCCTAATCTCTGCTCTCTTTTTTATCTTAATTTTCTTTCTACTATTCTTTTCATACAACTTCGCCCATGTTGTCGATTAGGTGATAATCCGTCTATAATTTCTACAATCTCCTGCGTCCCCCTTACCTTATAAATGGGACACTATTATTGACCTTTCCGAACCTTCCGGCACTATATCTATCCATAAACCCTGTCAGTAATCTGCGCAGGAAGGCCTAAGAGTTCTAATCCTTTCTCATTTCAGCATTCAATATGCTATCCCATAGCTCACCAGATCTTTCCGCTTTTCATTTTCCCTAACGCCTCCTCAAATTGCCTTCTCCGTTATTCCCATCCTCCTCCAATCCTACTCGTTTCTTCCTCCTCCTCTCTCGTTCTCCGCGACTTCCTCTTTCCGGCTCCACCTCCACATTCAGACAACTCATCAAAGTAGCTCTAATCCACCTTTTTGTTTCTTTTTCCCCTCCGGGCTTACCAATGTTCCTCCATTTTTATCTTTGATATTACATACTCTCCTCTTCGATCCTCTATAGTTCTTGCCAATCTTAAAATCTTCTTCTTGCCTTCCTTCATATCATCCATCAGTTCCTTTGCTAGCTTCTCAGCCACCTCCTCCTTTGCCCTCCTCTTCACTCTCTCCGCCTTCATTTTCTTGCTTCCAACGTCACGTGGCTCTGGATTGTTCACTTTGTTTTTAGCATCTTCTCAATGTTTTACCATCTTTTGTCTCAAACGCCTTCTTTTATCTGTTCTTTCCACAACGGTGTTGCTTCTTCTCACCATCCCATGCCATTAATGCCTAGGTTTCCCTAGCCTACAGTGGTTCTCCAACTTGTGGGGCGCGAAATATCTTAAAGGGAGACGAGAAGAAAAGTGAAAATCGATATAGAAAACTTTATTGAAATAAATGAAAACAGGCAAACTAACAATCCTGATAGCAAAATAAAAAAAATGTAAATATATCCTTATAATTTTAAAAATCCATTATTACAATGATTACATAATTACGATAATTACATGATTAATGAAAATTAAGGCAAAGAAAAAAACAAAATACATTCTGAAAGAAAATAAAAATGTAAATAATAAAATTATTACGCTAAAAATTAAACATTTACCTTACAGCTTACATGTTAAATGTAAATTCAAAAATTAATGACTTCCTTGAGCCTGTCTTGCAGAGCAAAGCTTTTCATATGATGGAGATATATTAGAAATCGATACCCTTAGTTCTCTTTCTATATTTAGCTGAGATCTATATTTGTTTTTTTAAGACAGCACTGGCTGCACCCCCTATTTTACCAACCTATTAATACATTGGATATGATAAAAGTGTGCGAAAAGCTCTTGACTTCAGTGCAGAGAATTCATCATGAACACCGGCCCAAAATTCAAATAGTGATTTAGAAGCAAATTCTGTTTTGATTTCGCCGCTTGACGTGGTCTATAAATTGTTGTTCTTCTTCCATAGAAAGACCTTCAGGAACGTTTTCAAAGGGGTTTCTAACCCACTGGTATTTTGCTAATATGTTGTCATCATTTATAAAATAGTTTCTAAAATTCTTCCTCAGCATTGTTAAATGATTTTCAATAGTTGCTAATAATATATTGATATGTTGCTCTTCTGCCGTGTATGTTTTAACAAATTCATCCACATTTGTAAACATTTCTAATTTTCTTTCCTTTATTTTGGTGTTCCATAACTCTAATTTTCTATAAAGAGCATTTAATGTGTATCTTTCATCTGTAAGATATGTGCATTTGTTCCTTGGAGTTTAAGGTTTAATATATTTAGTTTATCGAATATGTCCACCAAGTAGCTTAATTCCATCACAAATAAGGTGTCTCGAAACTTCTTCGATTCCTCGCGATTTTCCTCTTCCAAGAAGATTGCAAGTTCATCTCTTAATTCGTAAACACGTCTTAGACAACTGCCCCGTGATAACCATCTTGTGTCACAGTAAAATAGCAAAGCTGAATGTTCCGCTCCCATGTCTTTGCAAAGTGCAGAAAACAGTCTTGATTTTAAGGGTCTCATTTTTATGTAGTTCACCACGGTTACAACTGTTGTTAATACAATATTTAAATCAAGACTCATTTCTTTTGAAGCAAGAGCTTCCCTGTGAATCATGCAATGTGTCCAGATACATTGTGGAGATTTTTCCCTCACAGGCACTTGCACAATATATTATTATTATATAATATATATATATATTATATATATATATATATATATATAATATATATATATATACATGTAGAAATAATTGTAAGGGGGGCGCAACATAAATTGATATGGAAAAGTGGGGCACAAATACAAAAAGGTTGAGAAGCACTGCCCTAGCCGCTTCCTTCACAACACTTCTTATGTGTTCCATTGTCTCATCACCGTTCATATCCAATATTTTTTCATTTACTTTACCAACATAATTCAATCTCTTATCTTGATCTTTCAGTGAGTCTACTCTTATTGTACTACACTTCTCCTTTATTTGTACCTTCTCCGCTGTATCTTTAGATCATCTATTAACAGCCTGTGATCTGAATCCATTGACACACCCGGGATCACTTTTACATTTTCTACTATTCTTCTATCCGACACTATAAAGTAATCTATTATCGATCTTTGATCAAACATTTCTGTCCTATTATTCCACCTATATCTTGTATATCTAGGTGTATCTTTTTTCTGATAGAAAAATTCATTATCTTCAGATTTCTCCTCATGTAAAAGTCTATCAATGTTTCACCCTCTGTGCTTCTCAATTCTTCTCCAAAAGGTCCCAACATTCTTTCCGCTTCATTTCTCCTCCTTCCCACTCTTGCATTGAGATCACTCATTAGTATTATCTCCTCACCTTCCCTTCTTCCCATCTCCACCCTTTCTTCCAACGTTTCCATGAACATCCTCTTCTCTTCTTCTGGATGCCCCTGTTGCGGTGCATATACTTGATATACTTGATATCTCCTTCCTTTTATCTTCAGTGTAACCTAAATTACTCTTTCGTTCACACTTTCTATCCTTTCCAAACTGTGTGATACGTTGGGTCCCAATATGACTCCTACTCCATGCTTCTCACTCCCTCCTCCACTCCTTTATACATCAGCACAAATCCACCACCCAACTCTCTTCCCTCCTCCTCTCCTCACACTCTCATCTCGCCCATCCCCATCACATCTATCCTCCTTTCTTTCATCATGTCCACTATTTCCTTCTCCTTTCCGCTGTAAGTTGCAATATTCAAAGGTACAAATCTCAACTTAACATTTGTATTAGTTAATTTCTTATTTCAAAAACGTTTCCGTGGTCTATATCCAATAGGTCTATCGTATTCTGAGGCTGGTCCTTGAGTGTTACAAGCAATTCGTTTGAGGCCAGTCCTGCCCTAGCCAGAGCTCCGTTAGTCGAATCCAGGGTAGCAGGACTGGACGTGGAGTTCGGTCTTTGCATCCCAAAAGTGCCAATATTAAACTTAAATTTGAAAGAGGTTCCTAAAAACTTAAAATCTAATTCAAATGAGGATATTTTACCTCCGATGGTTTTGAAGGAAACATAAAAGGTTAGTTTTAAACCGCAAGTTCTGTAAAATTGAAGCACAACGATTACTAAGGCAGAACCTAAGATGGTGAAAATATGAAAAATCTGGTAATTCTCTACGTGAAAGAGTTCAAATGGTGGCGTCCCCAAAAAATGTAAAATAGAAAGCGTTTCCTATAAAGATTCATTCAGGTTCAATCAAAAGATATAGTAAATACTAAGACGCAATAATTTTATAACAGTTTGAGATACATAATTTTATTAATTAAAATTACTATACTCGAAAAATATGAAAATATAATTGCGTTTTAAACGATTATAAAGAATCTCCCATTAAACGATGAATGTACTGGATATTCAATGCAACAGCTCTATAAGCTAAAATGAGAAAAATTATAAACAGGACGTTATTTTCCTGTTTAATTATACATGTCACAAAACAAAACATGCATAAAACAAATTGAAAAATCACATGCTGAATTCATGATTAAATAATTAATTGATGAATTAGTCGTAAATATTAAAAAAAAAGCTTATGCAATCAAATTTACAAATTTAAAAACTTTATTTTAAAAAATACAAAATATAGTGTAATAAAACATAATTTGACACACAACTGTTTTAAAAGAGTTTCGTGAATGAATTAAATTTAAATGAAATCGATTTATAATAACACTTAAAAATTAGTCAAATATAAATGGGAACTGAGAACGAATAAAAAATGGTGCAAATTTTCATAGCAAAGACATTAAACCAGTTCTAAATAATAAAATACTGTATTCCATTCAATTTAGAGTTTCTTACTAAAATAGAGTTATAAAATTACTTTGCTGCACTGAAAGAAGTTTAAAAAATTGATATAACTTAGTTAGTCCATTTTAAATTAAAAGAATGATGCATAAAACAATCAACATTAGTTTTCTAATAGATTCTTTACAAACATTAACGAACAAATTTGATATTTAATGAATGTATTTGCTATTAGATCTATAGGTTTAGGACATAGTATCTTTACTTATAATTTTTCCCCAAAAATAATACTTAAAGGAAGCTGCCTACCTGCGAATATCAATGCAGATATGAGTTTTTCAAATTCACTTAACAGTAATTACTTAACTTAAAATGAGTCTTTCATTCATTTTCTGTTAGGAAATGGTATTAAATTCAAGTAAAATAATATCTATATTCATTTTCATATCAGGTCTTGAAAATCAGTCACCAACCGAAGTATTTAGAATGATGTACATAGAGGTAATCAATCGTCAATAGACACTTTGGCGTGCTAACCTTTATATTTATAATGACGAACCAAAGAGGAGGAACAATTTACAAGCAAATATATTGTTCATATCATCACGGTGGCATACTGACGGCTATACTGCGCTTTAAATTTGTAATAGTTTTTTTGAGCGCTTTAAATGATTTGATGCGGTAAAAAGTGCAAAGTTTTTATGATTTTGGAAGAAACTTAATGATGGACAACGAAACAAAAGTGCTTCAGAACAAAGATTGGAATATCGAAGAACAATCCTTTATATTTTAAAATGAAATAAAAACCTTTCAGACTAAATGTGGAAAATACACGAAGCCAACTGTTCATGAGTTTAATTCATGTTCAAGGATGTGGAAAACAAACAAAAT
>JABUQX010039165.1:17500-22500 GCA_015478945.1 Trachelipus rathkii
GATGGATAGGCATTCTAAAAAAACAAAAAAGAAGAATGAATATATTAAAACATAAGCCAAACCATGATTAAAAGCTTTATTAACAAAATTAAATGTAATTACATTTTAAAGCAACATATTATAACGTTATACTATCATACATAACGATATAGCATTATTAAAAGCACAAATTCTTCAAAACTTTCATCTCTTTTTTATATTTTGTGTTTCTAATATTTTCAGTAAAAACATTTTTATAAGTAAAAAATAAATTAAGGGAGGATCACAATTATTTGAGAATTTGGGAGCCGCCATTATAGCCCTCACCAAGCCCTCACATTTTCAGGTGTTTTTTTCTGTGTTTGTAGTCATTTTTGTTTCGGCGTTTTCATTTTTTCCAAACCGGCCTAATTTTTTGACATTTTTTTTTCGTATCAACTTTTTTCAATTGTTTTGCGAAATCACTTTTCAAACTTGAAATATACATAGATGGGTCTATTGCGCACAAAATGCACATAGAATGTTTTGATTTTTGGAAATTGTGCTCAGCAAATGTCGAATTTCCAAACCTACTTTTTTTTTTAATTGTTGAGAGCACAATTTTCCAAAAATTGAAAAACTTCGAGTGCGTAATAGACCCATCTATGTATAATTCAAGTTTGAAGTCATTTCAAAAAAAATTGTAGAAGTTGATACGAAAAAATGTCAAAAAATTAGGTTTGAAAAAAATGAAAACGCCGAAACATTGACTACAGACACAGAAAAACACCCGAAAAAGGTTCAAATTGCGAATATTATATTGTGTGGTCAATTTTAGCCTTTACGCCTGCATTACAGGCAAGCTAGAATGGCATGAAGAGTCCAAAGCTTAAACTTGATACCTTTTGTCTGAAAACATTTTCAGTTTCTGTAAATGAACAATATCATTGGAGCTAATATTTCTCAGCACGCTATTCTGTGCAACAATAATTGGTCTCAAAGCACTATCATTTGATCCACCCCAAGCCAACAAGTGTAGGTTCAGGAATGGATAAATAAAGGAATAGTACAGAGTAGTCAAAACCTTGGATGAAACTAAATTTCTCAGTGCAAATAGAATACCATTGTTTCTACTAATTTTCTTACACAGTAGTGATATATTTTCATCAAATTTTAAATTATGTTGTAAAATTATGCCTAGATATTTGATAGATTTTACAATATCTATTTCAGTACCATTTAAATGAAGATTAGCTCTTACATTAGGAGAGAGTGAGAAGATCATACCTTTCGTTTTTACAAAATTCAAAGACAATTTATTAGCGCAGGTCCATCTGAAATTTTTTTGCAGCTCGTCATTGATAACATTCTGAATATAATCCAAATCTCTGCCCGAAAAATATATAACTGTGTCATCTGCATATAATGACAGTTTTACATTGGAAATGGCTCTCACCAGATCATTAATATATATTATGAAAAATAAAGGTCCCAGGCACGATCCCTGGGGCACACCCGCCTCCACCACTCTGTGACCCGATTGCAGACCATTCACTTGGACATATTGTCTTCCTGTTATTGAAGTAAGACCTAATGAAGTCAAGACAAACACCCCTAATACCATATCTTTCTAATTTGACAATAAGTGTATTTGTGTCAATTGTGTCGAATGCTTTGGAATAATCCAGAAAGACTGCAACCGTGTGTTCCTTCCGAGACAAGCTCTCACTGATATCATGCAAAAATGAAAAAACTCCATCTTCACAAATCCAAATTGTTGAGAACAAATAAAAGAATTTCTAATAAAGTAAAATGTAAGCCTGTTATATATAAGCTTCTCAAATACCTTAGTTATTGTTGAAAGGATTGAAATAGGTCTGAAGTTTCCGAGTGTATCACGACCTCCAGATTTGTGAAGTGGGGCACCACTCTGCTCTATCTTTAGAGAATCAGGGAATATTCGCATATGATATGCCACATCTGTTAAAAAAGTATAGCCGTGAGAATTTCCCCAGTTCACCAGAAATTCTAGCAGGAAGAGCGGTGATATGGAAGTTTTTGGCTTTACGAAAATTAAAAATAATTTTTTTTTTACAGTTGTCACCACCACTCACGGGCAGAGCCCTATTCAAGGAGGGGGTGTTACACGCCTCAGAAGTCAACAACTAATATAAATTCGCAGATAGTCAGCAGACGCAGGCTTAAAAGTGGGGGCCAGATTAAAATCAGCAGAACAGCAGAAGATGAAGAGAGTTCCACAGAACAGATGTGGCAGGAAAGAAGGAAGCACCGCAGCGAACTAGCCTGGAGTTACCTACATCAACACAAAACTCATGTGCAGACACAGCACCCTTAGTTCTACGAGGGCGACGTAAAGGTGGAGGTACGCGAGTGATAAGCTCCCTCGAGCACCTGCCGCTTTGGTACCTATAGAAAAGAGATCAAAGAACGCAACATGCGCGCGCAAAGATAGAGGGTCAAGGAACTGGAAATACAAAACAATTTATAAGCCTTTTGGCCTTTGACTCGACCCTATCCAAAAGCCGGGTGAAACCAGAGCCCCCCCCCCAGATATGAGAGCAGTACTCCATACAAGGGCGGATGAGGCCCTTGTATAGCTGGAGCAACTGAGAAGGGAAGAAGTCTCGGCAGTCTAAACAGAACCCTCAGTTTCTTTGAGGCCGCCCTAGCAACCGTTGTGATGTGAGGTTTCCAAGACATTTTTTTGTTTATGTTAAGGCCAAGATGTTTATATGTCAACAGGAGAGACGAGAGAAAGCCGTGCGAAAGAGATACGGAAGTTGAAAGGTGTTTAGAAAGGGAGTTTGTAGAAGTTGAGTTTTTAAAGAATTGAATTTTCAGCAAGGTTCAGACGACGCCCACCTGGAAATTCTATGCCAGATCACGAGCAATAGAAACTTGCGGAAAGATTAAGACGAGAGGCAAATTTCTATAAGTAAAAGAGGGAGCAGATTGAAATGAGTTGAAGAATGAAGGGTGGAGTCATCGGCATATGAGTAAATAGAGTTAGATGTGCAGGTGAAGAAAGATCATTAAATGAAAAGTAGGAATAAAGTTAGAGATAAAACAGAAACCCTGAGGAACACAACTATTGACAGAAAAGGAAGAAGAAGTCGCCCGCCATCAACAACAGCCGATATGAGCGATTTGAAAGAAAACTAGACAGTAAGTAAGCAAGAGAAAGGAGGAAACCCAAAGGAGGGGATCTTTAGAGGGCAGTGACGCGTGCCATACCCGGTCAAATGCTTTGGATATGTCAAGCGCACCACGCGCAGGTCTCCCCGTAGTTCCCTAAGGGCGGAAAATCATAAATCAAGTAAGATAGGAAAGTATATCACCAGTAGACCTCGAGCGCCGAGAGCCGTACTGGCGATCGAAAGAAATTGAATGAGATATCAGATGATCAAAGAAATGCAGTTTGGGGATAGTTTCAAGATTTTAGATAAAATACAAGGTAGAGCCATAGGGTGATAGTTAGAAGGATCAGGAGCGGCTTCTTTTTTTCGAAAATAGGTTGGACATGAAGCGTGCTTCGGCAACACTGAGGGAAAAGTGTTAGTAATTGAGACATAGAGAATATAGTTGAACGAGGGGCGGGGAATAGCTACGGAAGCAACTCCGCTGCAAAACTCGGAGGAATGACATGCCGGGCGCACCGCGCGCTTCCTAACGTTCGTAGATTTCAGGAGCCCATGAACCCGATCGAATGTAATCTCAGGGAAAGGGAGAGGAGGAGAAGGAGGAGAGGAGGAGGAACAGGAGGAGGACAGAAATCGTCGGCAGGGTTGAGTTAGAGGATAATAGGAGGCCGAAGAGATTGGCTCTTTTCGCAGTTGGAGAATAGCAACAGAACCATCAGAGCGAAAAGAGGAGGAAAGACAGATTTACAGAAGTTGTTAGAGATGTTTTTCTCAGAAGGCTAGAAAGATTTGGTTAGTAGGCAAAACAAGAGGTTTGCGCCACTTTCGTTGATGGAAAGCCGCTTTGCTTCGTCGACAGAGTATCACTGCACGTATTCTAGCAAATGAAAATTAGCAAGAGTGATAGAGAACGAGAATTTTTCCAACTCCGATACGCCTGTCTCTTAGCCTGAATGGCCAGAGAAAAAGCACGATCGAACCATGGATTTATGAGGAGAGAAAATTTAGTCGAAGAAGGAAAATGAACCTGCTCATCCCATCAACGATTATACAGGCTCCACACTTTACGGCAGAATCGAAAGCGTCACCAGAGACAAAAGCAGTCATTCCAGATATAGTTAGCGTACGAAGCAAGCGCAAGGCCGCCTCCAATCGGCCGCCGATCACAAAGTGCCAGAAAAACCGAGTAGGGCAGGATGGAGCCTGTTGGAAAGAAAAGTATTAAATTAAGAGATATTAAGGTTTGTGGTCAGATTTACGCGATAGGAGCGAAGTTGTTATCTTAAAGAGAAGGACTAGGGTGAAACATAGGGTAAGTGTGGTTCAAGAAATTGGTTAGGACGATCCGGAATGTGTGGGGGTTCTTTAATTATTTGCTCCAGATCGTTGAGAATGGCTGAATGATTCGGCTCCCTCCCAACTAAATCAGTACGAGAGGAGAGCCCAAAACCATTCAGTGTCTGTGTACATTGAAATCCCTCTAAATATAGGACCTCAGTATTTGGATGAGAAAATATAACAGTCTGCGTGAGAAGTAGTAAGATATTTAAAAAACGGTGTGAAATGCCTGTTCTGTTTTAAAGAGAACCAGTAGCAGAAACACACAGATTATTTGTATGTAGAAGGAAGAAAGATTTTAAGCCACAGACATCGAAGTTAGGAGAGGGTTCGAGTTCGATTGATATTTACAATTTATAAAGTTCAAAAGCATTGTTGAATCTTTCGAAGAGCATGAGATGGATGCAAGATATTGAATTATAGGCTCTGATTATGTCCATCATGCTTCAAGTAGTGTTTTGTGGTGGGGGCCTGAGATATAAGCTATTATTATTGGTTGAATGGTTTTTGTGAGAGCAGTTGTGGTTTGAGTGGTTTTGCTGG